>JAZHYW010058441.1:0-13354 GCA_037355805.1 Ixodes ricinus
GACATGGAAACCCCCATGAGTATATTTAATGCACTATTCGCATACTAAAAGTATAATTTAGGTGCATTTTGCGTTCTGATCTTATAAAAGTACAACATTAGTATATTTGTAGTGGATTACATTTAGCAAAGGGATGCGGCGAACATTTTTCCAGACTGTCGACCACTCAAAGTGCTCCGTAGCCACTGAGCATATTTCAAGATAAACAGCGGAATATGTATTACCATTTCAACAAACGCTTTAAGAAACGTGTCTTGGATCGTGTAAACACTGCATGTGCGTTTTCCGTGCATACTTTTCTCATCGAGATTGCAACTCGCCGAACTGTCCGTTTGCCCGTACGCGCACTGGTAATTTTGTAGGTGGTTTCTACGACAATTTTGTGATGGATTTGTTACCTTTTTTCTTGTTGTTACCAAACTTGCAACTAGGAGCTAGCCAAATTGTTTTCTACCCGTGTGACCAGAAATTTGAATATATGCCCGTATGTTTGCAACTTGCACTCCCTGCTTTCTTCGTTTGACGCACTTTTTAATTTCTGCACCAAAACTCGCTCCGAAATCCTTATGATCTAAACAGTTGATTTAGTTAGAAGTGCATCAATAATCATTATGTTGTCAGTGAAGGTGACAAGCGACCTTATGGACACAGACATACCATCGGCGGATATTGATGCTTTTTGCTTGTTATTTAAGTGTACTCAAGTCTAGTTTGTCAAAATCTGACGATATATAAAAATATCACGGTCGCAGAACATTTACACAAACACTGAGCGATGCATCAAATGTTAAATCATCACCTTTTCTGTCTATTCACCAAACAAGCTCGGCTACATCCATCGGTTGTGTTAGAATACCTCAAACAAGGAAACCATAGTTATTAACTAGATATGAGAACATGTTCAACTTTTTCAATTAATATAACTCTATTTTGATTATCTTATAAAACGTTATGATTGAATCCGTAGAAAAAAATAAAGCGCAGGTCTGTCAATGCAACAGGTATAATAGCTATGCGGGGAACAATGGAGCGAGATGAGGAGGCGAGAGCGCGTGGGAACATCAGAACACCGAGTTCTGACTGAAATGATTAGTGGGTAGACGAAAAGCTAGCTGCCTTTGTTTCCAGTCGCTGTTCAAACGCTTTCAAGAACCGAACGCCGGCCGTCGGTCGTTCGGAGCTCGCGTTCGAAACTCGTTCAAATACTGAGCAGAGACAAGCGGAACTATAGCGGAGAGTAGGTTCGTCTGCTTCTTTTGCAGAAATTGAGGTGACGTTAGAATGGCGAGCTCTGATAGGCTCGATTGCAAGAATAGTGGGTAGACCTCGAGGCAGCCTGCTTTGCAGGTCTACGCACTAGCCTTTCAATCAGAGCCAATCAGAGCTCGCCATTCTGACGTCACCAGAACCCATGGAAAAGAAGCAGACGAACCTGCGATCTGCATAGTCCGTTGCAACTCAAGAGGGATAGGGCGAGGGTGAGACAGGCCGGAGATGAGGAACCAGGCGGAACGCTGGAGAGAGGAGGAGGTTTACTCTCTCACCTCCAGTGTTTCGTCTGCTTCCTCCTCCCCGGCCTTCCTTTTCCTCGCCCTATCTTCGTAAGTTGCAATGGACAATGGCTTTGCATCTACTCACGAATCGTATCAGTCACCTCGACGTTCTCGCGTCTCCTGGTTCTCTCGTTTCTTCGTCTGCCACAGTTTTCACCTCCATGGCTACATCCATGCTATTATCAATAGATTAGAACGGCGAGTTGGGCTAGTTGGTTGTACATGCTTGTAGTGAGGCGCCAAAACAACGAGGACACGAGGAGAGAAGTTGTTTTGGCGCCTCACTACAAGCATTATCAATGGTACTTCTGCAACCGGTGTTGGTGCTACAAAGACTTCTCCATCCTCACTTTCATGGTAGAATATACATAGGTGCGCGTTTAGTAAACGTTTTTCTTTTTTTAATCCAGTTGGGTGGCCGGTTTTTGTTGAGAAAAATATATAAAAACCTTAGCGAAATAATCCGTGGAGGCGGGGAACAAGAGGGACAAAGGACAAACGCAAACACAAGATTTGTGTTTGTCCTTTGTCCCTCTTGTTCCCCTTCTCTAGGGATTATTTTCGTCATTCTTGTCCAGCTCGCTTGCACCTTTGCATTTAATTGCATTATAATCACAAAAATCTTTCATTTTTATTCGATTCAATAATGCATTTATTTATTCATGTATGCATTCGTTCATGTTTTTATTTATTAATTCAAAGTCCAATATTGTTTCATTTATTTTATTTTACTTTATAATATATCATTTATATATGCAATTAGTTAGACCAATTGGCATAAACTAAGTATGAGGTCCAATAAAAAGTAAACCCTTGAATACGATAAAGTAAACCCTATGATACATATGAAATAACAACATTTTGAAAAAAAAAAAGTTTCGCTAAGAACACGCCCTTTGTTCGATTTATACCTACTCTTTTTTACATTGCAAAACGTTGTAAGTCTTTCGGAGCAGTTTGTCTTACGTTTCATCAGGTTCTTTCTGAGTAGTCATTTACCTCTTTCTTTTCTTTGTTTACCCAGACTACAGTCGCCTTCCTGAGCAAATGGCACAAGCAGTACGGAGACGTTTTCGGGTAAGTGATCCTCCGCGGCAGGGATATCGACATCCGCTTTACAAGATTACTCCCCCTCCTACCCAACTTAAAATCCACTATATTTAGGGCCAGAACATTTTGTTCGTGTTGTGTAGTGTAGGCTTCGGCGGCGGACGACGAAACGAAAGTACCGTGCATTGCAACGCTGAACATGGCGCTGGTCGACGTTCCCAGATTCTAAACATGGGTTTTATTTTCTAATCATATGTTATCGGTTTCTCTTCGTACTCTACGATGTCTTTCTTCTTTTCTCTAAATGGTAGTGATCTCATTGCAGTGCCGTTTATAGTTGCCTGGACTATGCTCGAAAAAGATTCTTTTTTTTTTTTGCGCATTGAGGTTGCAGCAATGGTGCGGTCGCCGAAACTCCCGAACGAGAAAAATAAATGTAAAAGAACAAAATCAACGCAGCAATGATATAAGTAAGCAAGTGAAATAATCACTAAATGAACCCTTTCCTTTAAGGTATTGCCAATTAATTTATTATTTTTGTATGGAGGACACACATAACCATGTCGCTGCTCCTTGAAACGTTTACTTAACATCTCAACGCGAATTCTTTAGAGGCTAAACTAGAAGAAGAGTGAGCGTTACATCGGGTGAAGATTTTTAATAGTCACGTCAGCTGGCACGTCGCTTTTAACACGCTGAACAAAGCGGCAGAAGGTCCGCAGGTCGACGTTCGTCAGTTGTTCTAACACCACCTATAGAATGATCAATAACCCTGTGCACCAGATTTTCGATTTTGCGTCGGCATGGCAAACTCGAGCGAAGACGCAGATTGGCTACGAGTGCAGCGTCCGTGCTCGGCTGAACCTCGTGTCCAATCAGCTCGTCGGAGGGTACTCGGCCTCGGGACTCGGGTTCTAATGGCTGAGTTGTTGCCATTCTGACCGTGACGACGTTCCATGGAAGACGGGGAACATGTTCGCTGGACTTTGTTCCACACTCAGTATCACTGCAGGTCCGTCTAAAATCCGTTGATCCTTATTTTACAAGTAACGACAACCTACAGATGACAAAGCACATTCCGCTGGCACAAAATGGTGCCATTCAGTTCAAACCTCTGCTCTGTGCCGCCATTCGCTTCCGAAAACCTGCACCGTCATGCAGTTGGCGCCTCGAAAAACGTCGCTACTAAAGTCCCTAGATAAGAGCTTCTTACAAGTAGCGCCATTTTTTTGAAGCGCCGACTGCGTGACGGTGCAGGTTTTAGAAGCAAACGGCGGCGCACAGCAGAGGTTTGAACTGAATGCCGCCATTTTGTTCCAGCAGAATGTGCTTCGTCATTTGCTATTGGCTGTCGTTACTTGTAAAACAAGTATCAAGGGACTTTAGTCGCTACTTGTATGAAGCTCTTAACTAGGTACTGTAGGTCCGTCCGTAGGCGATGCCACAATTCAATAAGGCCGAACAAGCAGCAAGAAAACTGCATCGTCATGGCGCTTGCCGCCTTCTTTGTGCGTTTACCATCACCAGCTAAATCACTCACGCACAGAGCAAAAAAAGTAGGATTATGGGGTAATCCCTGTGCGTGATTAGTTTCGCCAAAGATAGCAAACGCCCAAAAACGAGGAGCGGTCGGTGGTGACCATGCACTTTTGGTGCTGCTTGCTTGGCTAGATTGGATTGTAGCTTCGTCAACGACGGGACTTAATTTGACACGGGATATTTATTTTGTTTTATTTATTGACTTGCCGGCCGCCTGCAGAGAGGCCACGGCAACCACAACCACGCAGTGTGGCGTAACATAAAATAAAACACACAATGCATGACTGAAAATACTAATACCCAAAATGCCGGTAATTAAAAAACTGGCACGGCACTCTCAATACGGAACAGTGTAAGAATGGGAGAAAAAACACTCAAATTCCGTTTAGCTAGGCAACAATAAAACAATATCTGGGAATAATCGATGAAAGTTCGTAGATGTATAGGTGGTATTGAATTGTTTTCCTCATATTTGCTTCATAATCTTAAACTCAATTTCTGCCCGCCAAAAAAATATATATATATGGTTTCCAAACTGAAGTGGATCAGAAGTAAAGAATAAAGAAGACTCTAAGGCTGCTTACGTGTAGGATTGCAAAAGCATTCTCTACACGCCGCGCATTTCTACAAGCAACGAAGACGCCGTTTCTATGCGAGCCACATGCGCTCCAATGGTGACATTACGCTCTCCCACTGCGCAGGCGCGGCGAACCCCGCCGCCTCCACGGCTTCCGTGATGATACATCTCCTTTGCTGTGCTTTTCTTTGCGTTTTCTTCTATATTTTTCTTAGGAGCGTCCGCTTTGACCTTGACCGCTCCGCCGGCTTCCATGACGAAGCATCTGCGTTGCTCTGCTTTTAGCCAATGGGAATTCAACTGCCGTTTTGCAGCTACAGATGGTTACAGAAAACACCTGCTTTGCTCAATGGAACCGTTTATGCTTTCGTTTTAAAATTTTCTATGGAGTCGGCCGTACTACACTGTCCTGACTTTCGCTCCTGTCATTTTTGACCACGCAGTCTAATCATCACTGTTTTCTGAAAACCTTTAGCACTCTTTTTGAAAACTCATACTAAGGTATGTAAACGAGAAAACACACTGAACACTGTAAAACTGAGTGCATCTTTTGGAACAGTGGTAACAATCGACGTCTTCCTCGAGGTTGGGTGACTCATTCAGGGCTCCTGGTTCTTCTTCGCGGACGCAGGTTCTTCATGGGCGATGCACCATTTGTGGCTGTCAAGGACCTCGACCTGATTCGAGCCATCTTCATCAAGGACTCGCAAAAGTTTTCCGAGCGTGGCGTAAGTCATTCTAGGAATATTTCTACGAGGGTTATTGCTCCTTTTCAACTTCCTATAAACTGGCCAAAAATAGCAATAGTGAAGCTTTCTTTTTTTAACGTGCACACAATGTGGATGCACATTCTAGCTACTTCCCACGCAATTTTCGCAAATTTTTAGGCAGCTATTATGACGTGGTACAAGCGTTTAGATTCCATCCTCAAAGAAGGCTGCCGATTGGGTTTTCGGTCGCTTCATCACGAATTCAACAAGAACGTCAGTCGCCACGGACGTTTTCCACTGACGCCATAATGGAGGACGTCTGTTTGTCCTTTTTGAAGCTTCATGTAGGTTCCTCCGTGCACATTACATTACTCTCGGAAGTGACAGTCTTGCTCACGCATCCTGGATGACTGGGAACCCACGCGGAAACCTTTAGGAAGTCGTCCAATAGATTGCGCGACGCCGTAACAACCGCCTAAACCTGTGCGGTGATTATGTGAAGAAGTAGGAAGAGTAAGTATCAACATTATGTGCATATTACAAGGTGTTTTGCCACTCCTATATTTTGTACACGAGCCGTGGCAACATAAAGCACACATTGTTCATACATGCGGTTCATGAGGACGTGGAAGCAAACTTAGTCATAATTATTCATTCTTAGCTATAATTAGCGAGATTACCATGCGGCACAGCTGGAATCGAATCCCGGATCATGCGATCCGCAAGCCGACGCCTCTGTTCGACGGCACGAGAAGGAAGCCAGCGGAGAGCAATCAGCTGGACAAAAGTTCTATTCACATTAGCGTTCGATTCGCGACCGCGATGGCAAAGCGGATCCGCTTGTTTTCATCATCAAACGCGCATGAAATTGTATTGCATCCTGAAACAAACGCGTTCGCAACAACTTTGCGATCGCGGTTCAACCTCCAGTGTGAATACGACGTAAGACTTGACTATAGTAGGCGGTAGTAGGCGACTGGCGGCGCGCTCAGCTGGCTTCCAAATGACGAAGCATGAGTTCCCCACATGGTCTTATGACGTCATGATTCCTACGTACTAATTATTCGTGATATTTGGTCTTATAATCAAGCGCAGGAAGAAAATGTGCTCACTTTTCCCATGACTGGAAGTCAATTTCAGACTAGTTGCAGTCTTCTTCAATTTGAAACCGCACACTAGCGCCAGTTGTACTCTACAATAGCACCGGGTCCCAGTGAAATGCGAACAGTGAAGGACCTTCGCGCTCCCTACCGAGGCAGCTTCGAAGCTTTGGGTTGTGCTGGGCAAGGTTCAAACACATCGGAGTAGGAACCTGCCCATAGGCGCTTTGCAGCTGCCCGGTATACTCTCCACCCGGCAGTTTTAGCATTTTCCAGAGGCCTCCAGGAGGCGCAGCATGCGTAGACGGACACGCGCTCCAGTGTTCGCATTTCATTCAAAAGCAACATTATAATAACCCTATGTTCGTGGATTTTAGAATCAATCTGCCGGTCATGTCTAAAAAATGTTGTAAACAAAAAAACTTCATTAGAGAAGGTTATTTAAATAATCTCATTCCGAATAAATCGTGTATAAATTAAATAAATCTCATTGAAATAAATAAAATTTGATCTATCTGACTCTTTCAAAACAGTTATATTTATCGACCCAGAAGGTGGGCGCTGCAGGTTAAACTAAACAAATGAATAAATATTCAAAATGGGTTCTTCATCGTGTTTGTTTGCAAGTGTTTCTGTACGTTTCTTTTCCAGACTTTGATGCGTCTGCTGCAGGACCATCCACTGCTGGAACAAAACCTCATCTTTGCAGGAGCCTCCAAGTGGAAATCCACGCGGTCCTGCCTCACGTCAGCGTTTTCTGTCGCCAAGATGAAGACGGTGAGTGTAGTCCTTAATTCAGTTCAGTCCCCACTAATGTACAAGGGTCAGTAAAATAAGAACTCTCAACATTGTTATTTTCCTCGAAATTCTTTAAACCATTTTTTCCCTCTTTTATTATTTTAACAAAAGTCTTCCGGTGCTTAAGAAGTGCGTAAATTTCTGTAAAAAATGAAAGCTGTTTACAACTCTCTGTAACGCCGAATTAGAGCGCAGCTCTTGAGGAGGAGGGGAATGCGAGGGGGGGGGGGTTACGTGACCTTGAGGGGGAAGAGGGCGGAGAAAATGTTCCGTTAAATTTACTGGGGAAAATTTTCCGCTAGATTTAGCGGAGAAAATTTTCCGCTAAATTTAGCGGGGAAAATTTTCCGCTAGATTTAGCGGGAAAATTTCCCGCTAAATTTAGCGGGGAAATTTTCCTCTAGAATTTGGCGGGGAAATTTTCCGCTAGATTTAGCGGGGAAAATTTTCCGCTAAGTTTAGCTGGGAAAATTTCCCGCTAGATTTAGTGGGGAAATTTTTCCGCTAGATTTAGCGGGAAAATTTTCCGCTAGATTTAGCGGGAAACATTTTCCGCTAGATTTAGCGGGAACAGTTTTCCGCTAAATTTAGCGGGGAAATTTACCCATCATGCACCGCGCGGTTACGCCGACGGTGACGCCGCTCAAGCCGGAAACGGGCGTCTAAGAGCTGCGCTCTTGAAACAAACAAACATACGCCTTATCATCACAGTACCATCGTATCGTATCCCAAATAGCCTGTTCGCAAGATGCCTTTTTTTTTTTGCTTGAAAACGTGTCTTTACAGTCTTCGTGACTACAGAAGGACAGATTGACTGATGCACTTTGCCCAAGCATTTCACAGCAGTTGGAAATAAGTGGGTTCTTGTCTGTGAGGACTTCTCTCTCTGTGTCTTCTAGCGTTTTCCTAACTTTTGGTTAGAGTGGCACCCGATTCCAGTCATTTAAGATGGCCGACTGGACGGTGTATCGTCTCCATTCACTTTTGTAGTTAGAGCGCTTCTCCTCCGTTCCACCATTTCTTTGTTGCCGATTCTCATAGGCATTCGCGGCTTGCGTTTACTATCAGCTAAACCATTATTTCTTTTAGTTTTGACCTATCATGGTAACAATCCACCTGTATTTATTTTTTCTACATAAATTTATTTTCCTCTGAGAACTTCTGAGTTCCTCTGGCATACTCTTGGACAGTCGTAGCCTCTTTTGACTGCTGCATTTCCTTTCGGTGTTCAGGCTGCGTTTGATCGTTCAATTCGCTTTGGACTTCATTGGGAAGACCCTTGCTCGTTTCTTTGTCCTCAGGGTCTGCTCGTCGTGGGTTGCGCAACTTGTTGTCCAAAGTGTGAGTTACATCGGCGCTATCTTCGTGGTAAAAAATCACCAGTACCAGACTGATGCCCGTGTCGTTTTCAAAGTTACGCTCCTCTCTCAGACCTATGGGGCGTAGCGATGAAAGCGCTCAAACAAACACCTTCTGTACACTCAGTTTTTTTTTTAAGGTATATGGATTAAGTGGTCCATTCCTTCAAGGCCTTTTTTTTTTAAGTCTCCAAATCCCGCAATTTTAAATTTCCATGAGGGACAAGTACCCGATAATCGGTCAACGAACTTGACACGGCATCACATCTCCAACTTTCTACACTCTAAAAAAGTCCGTGCGTCTACTCTCCCACACAACACTCGGAGAGCCAATCAGCGCAACTTACGGAGGCTGCTCAGCGAATGACGATGCCGAAACATATGTTTAGACCAAAAAACGCAGTCTGAGTTGTGACATTAAGCAATGCAAGCGTGACGTTTTGCATTGCTTCCTGTCACAACTCAGACTGCGTTTTGTGGTCTAAACATATGCTTCGGCAACGTCATTCGCTGAGCTGCCTCCGTAAGTTGCGCTGATTGGCTCTCCGAGTGTTGTGCGGGAAAGCGGACGCACAAGCTCTTTTTAAAGTGTAGGTCATCAAGTCCTTGTTGCATGCACTAAAACAAGAATTTCAAATGAACAACAACAAACATCGCAATGTTCCACGATAATATTTTAGATGACAGTCATAAAATATCACTGAACAAAAGTTTGGACGCATATAGCTTTTATTACACGGCTTTAAATGGAATTTTCCATTGAATGCCAGGGCCCTCATCCACAAAATAATATATTTACGTGACAAAATACCGTAATCATCCCGATGTATGTAGTTGCCTGGGCATCTTAGGATGCAAATAAATTAATGTTTTGATATTTCTTTGAAAACATTGTATTCCACGGAATGTCCAGAAAATTTCGCCATGGTACTCCAAGCCGAAATTTACGTTAAGCACCAAAGGTTCAATTTGAAACCTTACGTCCTTGAGCTCACGTTGAAGATTTCCCCGAGGCTTCTTTTTTCTCAAATCAGTTCTGCCTTGCCTAGCTTATTCGTAAAATCAAAGTCCGTGAAGTAGAAAAGACTGTTCATCTTCTCGCGTAGGATTCGACTTTGTTTCTCTAGTTCCTCGATGTCGGTATCGTTTTGAAGGTCATTGTGGGTATCATTGCGGCGGTTGTCCTTCGGTTAGTTCCTTATCTCCAAAGCCTCGGGTTTCGGCACCAATATTCTTTAGTTTTGTAGAGCTAGCGAAGAAACCTTCTTTAGTTTTCTAACACTAGCGAAGAAGAACCCACTTGTTTCCAACTGCTGGGAAATGCTTAAGCAAGGTGCATTAGTCAATCTGTCCTCCTGCAGTCACCCAGACTGTAAAGACCCGTCTGCAAGCCAAGAAAAAAATGGCATCCTGTGAACACACCATGTGAGAAACGATACGATGGTACTGTGGTAATAAGGCGCTATATCCTTTGAAGCGACTCTTTAGTCCGGCGACTTTGTGGACAACGTTGAGATTGTTTCTAAAAACAAGTTGAGCAGTCGTGCGTTCATCCACAACAGTGCAGTCACAGCGATAGCAGCAACACGTCAGGCCGGGGTCGTTGGGCATCAGCTAACTGCGAGGGGTGCGTGAACAAAAGCGCTCGGAACAAAGTAGACACCTGACCGTTTTGTTCCGAACGTTTTTGTTTCTTTTTTGTTCCTGAGCGCGTGAAAGCGCTTCTCCCGCTACGAGCTCTTGGCATTGACAGTGCCACGACGATAATTTATTATTGGCGCTTTTTTTTTTGTTTGTTTTTTAGAGAGAGAGAGAGGGCGCGTGCAGCGGGCATTGGATCCTAGAAAAACGTTAAGTATGATGCGGGGTTTTAACACATTGGCGTAGCTCTGTGGTAGCGCCTCCGCTTCGCATGCAGAGGACCTAGGTTCGCTTCCCGCGGGCGGCGGGCGATCCTTTTTAAGGATTTGGAAACATCGACGACGGGCACCCTACGCCTTACTACGCTACCATCAACATCGACAACGACAACAAATACAGCTACAACATCAACAGCGGGCGTCGTTTCCAGTGGTGGGAAGAGCACACAATAGCTATCGCTGTTAAATATAAAAACAGCAGAGAAAATCGTTTACCAGCTGGCACGTTCGTTCAAGGTCGCGCTCTCAACCATTTCAAAATATTATTCAACACTATACCTCATCATCGAACCCGAAAATTTGCCCCCCCCCCCCCCCCACGAATGGTAAAACGTTGGTAATAACTTGGGTTTGAAAGCTACGACTGACATTGATAAGCGGGGTTATTTCCTCTAGCATTGCTCGGCGAGTTTTTAATTACAGTGTCTTTAACTGCTGCATAGACTTTCCTTCTACCACTGGGGTGCGTCTGACACCATCCACGAGACTCTGTCACTGAACACGCGCTGTTTTGGAAGGTGTAGATGGTTGAGCGTGTTGGTTTCTAATTTACGATAACAAAACAGGGAAATGGAAGACAAACAGACAGCACAGGCTTTCGACTCGCACCGGAACGTTTACACTTACGCAACGTTTCATTGCGAGTCCAACGCCTGTGCTGTCTGTTTGTCTTCCATGTCCCTCTTTCGTTATCGTAAACAGTTTTGGAAGTTCCTAGTTCATTCGTACACTTTTTCGGGATAAGCGACAAGCATCGCCATACTGCAACTCCATTCGACGACTAGTTTAAACAGTTTCAACTTTACCACTACTCAAGAAAAAGGGCGACATGAAGCTGAACCTCTCTGGGGAATGACTGAAGTGGGGCGGCCATCACAACGTTGCTATTCGGACGTCACCCACGACGTTTTCAGAGTGATGCCACTTTGTGGGCACTTTTATTAGGTACTGGGAAGAAGACTTACAGCAAGCAGGTGCTCTAAGCTGGACACTCGGCGAGAAAGTCGGCGAGATTTGTGACCGCCGCGATTGACCAGTGCCGAGGGAGGCGCGGAGCTGGCCAATCGCGGCGGTCAAATATTTCGTCGTAATCTTCGTCGCGTGTCTAGCTTACGGCCCCAGGAGAATGACTTCATACTCCCAAATGTTTTTTATAATTTTAATGTTTTGGTTTGATTCTCCCTTGTATGAAACAAGCGCATAATATGCGCTCATCGCTGAAAGAAAAGAAAGGGATTCTTATTTTTCATTAGAAAAGCTAAAGGGGTTAACTGTGGGATATTATATATAGCTCGCACTGACGTCACTTGGCCAGATATAATGGAAAAAAGGGGGCAGGAGAGCTTTGCTTCCGCTGCGTTAAAGGGAAGCTGAAGAGGTCTTTGAATTTGAAAACATTAAATGTTTTAATGAAGAATGCTTAAAATTACGACTAAAATTTTATTACGATCTTATTCGTAGGAGCGTCGTAATATCCATGGAATTAACATTTTGGTTTAAAACCACCCGTTACGGCGCACCAACGGTAGCAAAGCGCGAAAGCGGACAGAACAACTAGCAAAAGTGACATCATCAGCAGGGTTAGTTGACTCTCGCTCGCCACTAATCTGGCTCGAGGATTCCATCAATGACGTCGCGACGCTCTGAACAAATCACAGGCGCCAAAGAAAGTCGCCGCATGCCCGGCGGCAATCGCTGCCCGTATTGTTTTCCCCAAAATAAATGCCGTTTCCTTTTACTTCTGCCCCAGATAAACGCAATAACTGAATTCATGGGACAAAAAGCTATAGTAGTCCGCTCCTAACTCAGATTTTTTCAGAAGTGCAACAGCTTCACTTTAACGAGGCGCTTCTGGCCAACAGAAAGGAGAACGGACTGACGTCAAGTGCAAGCTATGTATAACGGGCACCAGAATGTACCCCGGCTATTTCTTTTTTCAATTGCCTACAACACAAACGGCAACTATAGTCGGTGACAGGTCAAGAACGAAGTGGAAGCTCTTCCACCCCTTTCCACTTCAGCGGAGCCAACGGTGGAGAGGAGGTCGCCTCCTCCCCAGCGTTCGCTCTACTAAAGTGGAAAGGAGTGGGACGAGCTTCCACCTCGTTCTTGACCTGTCACCCACTGTAGGTAATAGCACGGCTATCCACACTTCATCTCAGGCTTACCTTTTCCCAGTACCTTCTATATAGCAAGGTCATAGTACCGATTTTTTGACGTCACCCACGAGAGGCCAATGCAAAGCACAAATAGAGAACGAGAGCAATTGCGTGAGTATTTGGCTAAAACTCGTGTTTAATGATTGAGGACGCGAGTCTCAAACGAACACTGCCGCAGCACTCGTATGCAATCATGGGCTCGGCCTTCGGTAGATGACGTAAAGATCCAGTACAAAGGCCTTGTTGTCTAGGAGGTGTTGCTTGGAGTCGTGACATTACCACTGCTTGGCGTAAAAGGTGCGATGTGGTAGTCCCAACATTTACTCCAGCCTAAGTGACATTTTCCTCGTAAAGGATATTGTCGACCACAAACCTTCACTGCCAAGGTTCGTTTCCCAGCTGCCTTACAAAAATTGGCGTGCTTTTCTGTTGAATGGCTGTTGAAAAGCTGCTGAAAGCAATTAGAGGACATAAAACGTCACCAACTTACCGGCTTTCCAGTTTTTCAGACGACGGCGATAATATTGGCCCACCGTTCAATAGAGTAAAACTTTTTATTAATACTACATATTTTTAGTTTGATAAAATACA
>JAZHYW010058445.1:0-11802 GCA_037355805.1 Ixodes ricinus
AAGGTTCAAGGTTCAAGGTGTTTTATTGGCTAAACATTGATCATATAGCCGAGAGCCTGAGGTAACCAAAAGGCAGAAGCCCGTGCAGCAGTGTGCTGGTTACCTCCTCGACTGTATGTTAACAAATGATAAAATCTAAAATAATGAAGTGGTGATGATGATGATGAGCATGTACAGGTGGATATAGAGAATGAATCGGGTTATACTATTTACACGTTCAGGTCCAGGTTCCGCACCAAGTCCTTAAACTCGGCCACGTCAGGGGCTCGGCGAGCATTAACTGGCAGAGAGTTCCAGAGAGCGGGGGCCTGAACGAAGAGGGTAGAGGAGGCACTGGTCGTGCGGGCAAGGCGCTGGTCCAGCTTCGATGGGTCACGCCTTGACCTTCGGAGGTATCCATCCGGGATGGAATAGTCCCCGTGAAGGAACTTGTATAGGAGCACCCGCCTGGCGAGATTTCGGCGTCTTTCAAGTCTGGACCACCGGAGGGCCTGTAGCCGCCTGTCGTAGGGTTGTTTGTCTGCTCTTCGCTCCTGTAGGTACAGGGCTGTTCTTGATGCTTTCCTTTGTACGGACTCTAGCCGCTTTTGGAGGTCCACCTGGTGGGGGCTCCAGATGGTGGCACAGTACTCTAGAACAGGCAGCACAAGAGCTGTGTAGAGTGTGCAGAAAGCGTGGTGCGGCATGTCCCTAGATGTCCTGGTTATAAATCCTCTTAGCCTGTTTGCTCTCTTGCAGACGTGGTCAATGTGGGGTCTAAAGGACAGGCTTCGGTCGAAGTAAACGCCGAGAAGCTTCGTCTCGGTGACCTCTTGTAGCCGTGTGTTGTGGGCTATGTAGGTTACGTCTTCCGGTTTTCGTTTCCGAGATATTCTGAGGTAAACAGTCTTGCTTGGGTTTAGGAGGAGGCCGTTACGTTCGGACCACCTGGAGATCCTGTGCAGGTCGTCCTGCAAGACGTGCCGGTCGTTAGTTGAGTTGATAGTGCGGTAAAGTATGTGGTCGTCAGCGTATCGTAGGATGTTGGATTCGATGCCAGACGCGAGGTCATTAATGTACAAGTTGAATAGAAGTGGCCCAATCACGGATCCCTGTGGCACACCCGCCCTTACATTATGCCACTGTCCGAGGGCACCCTGATATCTGACTCGCTGGCGGCGACCAGACAGAAAGTTGGCTATCCATTTTAGGGTAGTTCCATAGATGCCAAAGCCCGGGAGCTTGGCGATGAGGAGGTCATGAGTAACACTGTCGAAAGCACATGAGAAGTCTAGTGAAAGAACATCAGCCTCTTTGGAGCTGTCGAGAGAACTACTGAGGTCATGGTGCAGGACAGAAAGTAGAGTTTCACAACTCCGCCCCTTTCTGAAGCCATATTGTGTATTGCAGATAAGATTGTTCGTTTCGAGGTGGTCGGAGATTTTGCTACAGATGAGGCTTTCGAATATTTTGCAGAGGATGCAGGTGAGGCTGATTGGGCGGTAACTTTCCAGTGCATTCAGAGGTTTCCCAGATCCCTTGTGGACGGGGATCACGTGTGCTAGTTTCCAAACCTCGGGGATGAGGGTTTTAGAGAAGGAGTGGTTGAACAAATCGGCCAAAGCTGGTGAGAGGGCAGAGGCACAGGCCTTCAGAAGAGCTGGTGATATGCCATCTGGACCAGACGAGACCCCACATTTCAGTCTGCAGATAGCTGATTCTACTTCATCGGCACTCACCGAAGACGGAGCGAACACATTAGTGGACTCAGTGTGGTAGGACCCATTTGGCGTGAGAGTGTGCACTGTGGGGAGGGGGTAGGAGTTGCTCATGTCGGGCACTGCATTACCGAAGTGATCTCCAAAGGCATCTGCGATGTTCTGTGCATTGTCGGAGAGGTCGCCTTCAATCCGGAGTTGAGTAGCAACACTATTTCTTCGCAGCGAGCCAAAGAACTGCCAGAACCGCCTGGGGCACGTTTTTGCCTGGCTGGCCATGTCACAGAGGTATCTCTGGTATGACACTCTTATCTCTTTTTTAAGCTTTCTAAGGAGGTCCTTGTATGCTGTCCAGTGTTTCGCATCTTGACTTCTTGATGCCTTTCTGAAGAGACGCTTGGTCTTGCTTGAGAGTAGCCTGATGGGTCTGGTTATCCATGGTTTGCATTTCTTATTTTTGGAGGTGAGTTTTGTGTATGTAGCGTCCTTGCAAGCTGCCCAAAACATGTCGTAAAACAAGTCCCATGGGTTGTAGTCACTCAAGAAGTCCATGCAGAGGAACCAGGGAGCCGAGGCCACTGAGTGTTCCAGTGTTGCCGGACCGTCAGTGTTGAACAAGAGGGCTTGCCTTGCGACGAACCGTTTGCCCGAGCTTCCGAAATGCCACATAGATGAAATCCCGACGTGGTCGGAGTTCGATAGCGGAGGTGTGTCCGACACTGATTGTAACTGAGTGCAGACACAATAAGTTTATTGCACTTTTTGCACTGGGCTGGGCTAAAGGATGTCCACAGAGACACGCTTAAAGGTTGCTTGCTAACCGTGAATGACAAGTCTGCCAGCTGGCTGTGGCGTTTCAGCCACTTCCATGGTGTTGGTGCGCCTGTCAAGCGGCGAAAGTAAGGCAGCCTACGTCACCTAGCCCTAAATACTTTTAACGGTGGCCTACGTCACATACCCCTATATTCTAGTCGGTTACAAGTCAAGAAGGTAGGAGAAGCTCCTCCCATAATCGTGATGCGACCGTTTTGAAATCCATCCGCAGTCAAGAGAATAGTTCCCTGGAAACACCCCTTGTTCCGCTTCAATGAATAGATAATGGCTACAGAGTGATGCCAACTTGTCTCCGACCCCCCCCCCCTTTTTTAAGAAAGCGACCTTTGTATTCATCGGAGAGGAAACCGAGCCCCTGAAAGTGGCCTTTGTATCCATCGGAGGGGGAAGCTAATCCCTCAAAGTCGTTTTTGCTTCCATAGAAAACAAAAGCGACTTCTAATCTCCCTCTCGTGGCTTCCACAACGCTAAGTCAAGGTCGACATTTCCGTGACGCCGCGTTGGCCACGATGTCCACGGAAACGATAAGACGCTATTGGATGGGGAGGTGGCGGAGGGATATATGGTTCCCTTTGAGGGGCATTTGCCGCTACCTTCTTGACTTGTAACCTACTATAGTAACGTCGACCGCTGGACTCCAGCCGCTGGGCGAGTCCTCAAAAACCTTTGGAAGCGACTGGGCTGTCATATCCGGCAGGCAAATTTGTTACTCATATGTAGTGTGCAAGGAGCACACTCGTCTGCATGTACAGCCCTCTGCCTGTTTGTGTTACAGTCACTCTTGTTTGATCCTATTTCTGTGGGACAGCAAAGCACTTCTGCCAGAATTCGTGGCAATTCCTTTACAAAAGCTGAGGTTACTGCAAGAATAACAGGTGATGGTAAACATAGCACTCACATCTAATAGTGGCAAAAATAGGATCCACTGTTTAGCTATATTTATCCAAAATATACTATATACGGTATATAAAAAAAAACTTAGATTTCACTGATTTTAGCAGTTCAATTATCTTAAGTTTCCTGAAAGGCAGGCCAATATTTCAATTATGTATTCAATACTTTACTTAGCTTACGGGCAGCACAAAGTCGTAATGAGAACTAAAAAAACATAAGCACAAGACTAAAATATATAGCGAGCAATCCCTAATTGGAAATTAAGAAGAAATTGTGACTTCATCCTGAAAGACGAGCACACATAAAACTTTCACGCTAAAAACAACCTCCGTGAGAGCATTCCTTTGATGACAGGGACCATCGTAGCATCGCAGACAGAAAGCACTGCAGTCCCAGAAACCCCGACGTGAGAGAACGAAGGCAATCCCTACCTGAGGGAACTCAACTTGTCCTGCAAGGCCTTCACTGCATTCGCCACGTCCGGATCCACTCGAGGTTGCACGGGCAGCTCCGTTCTTACAATGGCAGTCTGCGGCACGTTCCGTGGCACCTCCCGCGCCACCTGTTGCACGCTGCATGGTGCCGCCGGTTCTTTTGGCACCGGCGAGTTGGACGGCACCAGCATAATCTGGTTCCGCGCACTTGTTGCCCCCGGCAGCACGAGCAAAGTGTATGTGGGCGAGCCCACCGAACAGGCCACCGGAGCCACCACTGGTGCGGAACCCACACCGGCAACAACGTTCGAAGCTGTCCTGACCATGGTTACCCCGGCTGCGTTCGGAACGGCCTTAGCAATCGCTTCCGTCGTGGCTGTCCCAGTTACGGTAGGTACTACCTTCGAAGTCGTTTTAGTAAGGGCCGTGCCGGTAATGTTCGGAGCCAATCGCACCACAGTTGCCCCAGTTGTGGTACAAACTGGCTTTGAACTCGCAGCCGCCACAGTCCCCACCCCGGTCACGACAGGAGCCAGATTTTGAGACAGTACTATCGCACCCGTGCCAGTTGCGTGGGGAACCGCCTTCGAAGTCACCACTTTTGCCCCGCTTTTCAGCACCGACGACGCTTTGACAGTCGCCGCAGTGCCAGAGGCAATCGGTTGTGGCGCCACAGCAGCAACCGGCCTCAGCAGCGACCTTGTGGGAATAAGCAACACCCTGCCAAGACTGTCTGTGCATTTGACGAAGGACTGAGCAGCCACACCATTGGCCGACATCACCGTCTGCAGACTTGGCTTTGCGTTGACGGCCGTTCCGTTCGTGACCGGCGGGTTTCTCGCCAGCGAAGCGCCGGAGCGTTCTGCACAGTCGTTGGTGGACCAGGTTCCGCCAGTTGTCTGAGGAGCGTTTCCCGAGACACTCTGTTCAGGGGGCAGTGTCTGCCCCGCTCTCCGAAGACTCTTGTTCTTGCAGATGCTGTTGTTGCTGTTCTCCGGTGGCACATGTAGTGTCCTGCACAGGCTGCAAACCTTCGAGGCTGGACTGCTGCGGCTGGGTGTCTTCGGAGGACTCCTCGCCAGTTCCTTGAACCTGCGCACCGCAAAGTTCTTTCACCGAGTGTGGTAGAGTCTCCGTTCTTTTCGCAGCTTGTTTCGCCGTTGGTTGCCGATCCCAACGGCCTCTCTGGTACCTCTTCTGGCTGCCTGCCATTCATGGGGCAAAGCCACAAGTCAACCACCTGCAAGGAGAGAGCAGCTCATCAACTCACTTCGTTGAAAGCGTTTTCAGTTTGTCTCGAAACATCACCCCCAAGGACACAGGGTACTCAAGTTTGAATATCTCAAACAATCCCACGAGAAATCACCATGCTTTTGGCATAGCGTTGCTTTAGGGAGACTCCAGTCCTTGTATTAAAATCGCACACTAATGATTCAACATTAGAAAAAAATTGGAGTCAAGAGGACTAATGTGTTAGATTTTATTTTAAACTAACTAGCAAAATAAAATTGAAAAAAAAAGAAAAAAGATAGCACTTGGAATTTTGAAGCACTCATCCTAACTCGGAGTAAGTATTCCTTTCATATCGACTCTTCTGCAGTGCTGCCCTGATATGCGCTGAGGCTGGCCCAATGGGGCCCTGGCAATTTTCTATATCAACCTAGCTTCCAACACTGTTGAACCACCTTGACTGGTATTCCAGGAGATTTTAATTAAGCACACTTCTCCTAATTCCCAGCTGTCTACTGCTGTTACTTGAACCAGAGCAGCAGACACTGAATCAACGGCAACCCAGCCTAACGTAGCAAAAGGAATCGGGACATTCCAGCAAACAAAATGTCACCTTCAACTTATGCAAGTAATGTGCTAATCGTAAAACCAACTCCGCAGCCAGCAACGGTCAAGGCCTAAGTAAGAGATCAGGAGACATCTACCAGTAGGTTGGGAAGCACCTTAGCTGAGCTGGTTACTGGTAAACTAGTGAAACACTTACAGTTTCAGCCCCCAGGGTCTGAAGTCCAGTATATGTCTTGTCCAGCTGCAAGACAAGGACATTTACGGGCACAAATGAAAAAGAGCTTTAACGACTGTAAAAAACACTAAACTATGAAGGTAGGTATGGCATCCTATCAACGACTCGAAGAAACAAAGTGTGCACCTATTACATTACAGACAAGGCACTTGGAGATCTAACAAGAAATAAATATGTTCAGTCACAATGACACTGCTAAATCAGCCTCCCCAGAGCCGTGCTCTGCCCACTCATGCTCCATTCGTGGTTTGTATACAGGAAGTTTATAGGATAATGTCGCAGACCAAAATGCTTAAAAGAAAGCTAAAAGCACTGGACGGTGAATGTTTAGGTAGCGAGAGGTTAGCCTGCTTTTGAGGTATGGCAACACTGGTTCACACTGTCAATGAGAATTTTAGCCAGTGCACTATAGTTGCTAACCTGGAGTCTTTCTAGGTCGGCCAAAAATTGCTATAAACGCTTTGCTTAGTTTTTAACCGTTTCTGCAGGATCAAATGCAACGAGCATAATATATTTTGGTAGAATAGTGCTTCAATTGAGTGCCGAAAATGATACGATAAGCAGAATAAATATTTTCTTACAGCAAAGCCATATTTTTCACTGAAGTAAAAAAATATAGAAAAACATGTTTCTGCTATTTTCGAGAAAAAGGTGCACGTTTTTAGAGAGCAGTGCTTTCTTTCTTTTTACGCATTTCAAGAGGTTAAAGGGATGGTGAACCGAAATATGGATTTCAGAAAAACAATGCAGGAGATGTAGGCAGGGACGCTACAATCCCTACAACACCACTCGTGAGGCGATATCTCGAATGGACGGCCGTATTTTGAGAAAAAGAGGTCGAGATTGAACAAGGCCGACAAGGCGCGTAACGTCAAGATACTCTAGTTTCCTCCTCTCTTCGCTTCGCTCCCTCAAGGCGGCAGGCGGGAGAAGACGCTGAGGCCGTTCCCTCTCCCTCTCGGAGAAACATGACGTCAACAAACCTGTCAAATGCGCCCTCTTTCTTTGAAAAATACGGTCATCCGTTTGAGATATCGCTGTATGAGTGATGTTTTGGTGTTTGTAGCATCCCGTTGCACGCTTTTGTCGTGTGTTTTGTGGAATCCAAATTTCGGTTCAGCATCCCTTTAATGTCTCTTTTGAGTGTGCACTGTTGAACAACAGGACCTTCACGAAAAACTATAGTCATCCACTCGATCCCTTCACAGTGTGTTTCATGAAGGTTTCTTCGTTCCTCAGAGCTAGTTTCGAGTCGCAGTGCTTAAACACTCACTCCATTTGCTAGGTGACGTGCAGTCTGTTCATGCTCGACACGCAGGCCCCCCTCCACCCATAAAAATGCTGGCAGCACGCCCCCCACCTTGAGACTATGGATCACGTCCACTGGCTTGTTCCAGCGCTCTCGGAAGTGGAGCTGTACCCGCAGCGGGAACTCTCCCCAGCCTTTACGCACCAGCTGAAAGGGGGCTTCCCTGCACAACCAACCCCAAGCAGTTGGCACTCGCGCGAGAAATGTTTAAACTCAAGCTAACTCTCAAATGCAGTCAGTTCCATCAACATCTCTTTTGGTTCAATGGAGATCTCTACTTGGACCGATATATATCTACTAGACCAGGGGTCCCCAAACATTTTGGCTAAGGGACGGACTGGGATCTGTCAGAATGTCGAGGGCCGGAAGATATGCGAGTACATAGAAATGAGAAAAACTCTATAAATAAACCTAGATAAGCATTTAGTAATACAAAATAAAAACTAGCATAAACATTGAAAAAGCCAAGGTGGATAAATACGTATATTTTATTTTAAAATTCAACATTTAGCTACTTCTGACATTAGACAATAATTGTGGCCCAGAAAATTCATCCGGCATATATCGAAGTGAATGAGAACTTTGAGATATTCACACGGGGTAAAAGACTAATGAGAATGTTAGAACCGATGCTGACAGTATGTGATAGCTATATGACAGAGCGCACTAAGTACATTATACAAAAGAATGTAAAGGAAGCTTAACATATAGTAGTTACACAGACATGAAACAGAGGACTAAGGACATCCCTAATGTCATTTGGCATAAATGCCATTGTAGGTGCCATCTGACAGGGGTATACGTTTGGCAATCCTGGTGATGACAATGTGGCATAAATAACTTGTTTTGTTCTCTCCGCTATCTTCGTTTGCACATTTGGCGCGCGTTGCAGCAACCGCTTTCTACGCGCACTTATTTTTGGGACGGTCCGCAGGCCGGGCATCGCTGCAAGGACTGCGGCCAGCCAAGGGCCGGTTGGAGCATACGTCGCGGCCGGGGTTTGGAGACACTACGCACACTAATACTGAAGATCCTCCTTCATCTATTAGGCATTCTATTGAACCTATAGAGCTTTCACTTTGACCGTCAAAATTTGCTATCGGTCCAATAAAAATCTTTATAGGATCAATAGTCTATTTCTGTTGGACAAATAAAAATCTCTACTGGACTAAAAGAGACAATCCGTACTTCAGTCAATGTAGATCTCAATAGTACCTATAGACATTTCTATTGGTGTGGTAGAATTTTCTAGGGAACAATTAGAAATCTATATTGGTCCGACAAAATCTCTATAGGTCAGAATTTGTCAGTAAAATAGAATTTTGTTCTATATTCGATGCTATTCTGGATTATGTAAATCCTTTGTGCTGTTCATGCGAATAGGGGATGACATCATGTGGAAAAGGGGAAGGCAATGGCCAACTTGTTCCATCAGGAACTCGACAACTGTTGATCACAATTTCACCGAGCGAAAATAAAATATTATAGCTGTATCAACCTCTCGCTAGGCATGGATGCCTCTGATTTTCAAAGGTGGACATCACAAAACTTATATTTTGCATTAAATACGGTCATACTGCTACCAGAATCAAATAAGTACTGCACATGCAGAAAAAAACATCGTATAGAGGTACAGTAAGCTTCGTTGGATTCGACTCTGATTAATTGTAGATCTTTTGTTTAATTCGATCATGTTCAGTTCGGTGGATAGTCTGAACTAGGGAAGACGCCAAGATCGTGATAATTCGATCCCGAGGGAATGCGCAGCATGGCTCACATTCGCAGCGGCACCACGGCCAGAAAACCACCGGCGTACGGCTGAAAACACGCGGACCCCTTGCTGCGGTGCCTTGAACATGCACAAATATGCGCCTGCTCCTGCTGCCGTTGAGATGGACTGTAGCTAGAATGACACGGAGCTCAGCGCAACCCTAGGGACCCTTCACACACGAAGGCCTCCTAGCGCAACCAATCTGGGCGTGGAGGTAGCGCGCCCGAACATAGCGCATGGTCGGCAGCGGAGGCGGCGCGCGCAACCTCAAAAAGCGCTAAGCGCTTTTTCCGTAGGCCTAGTGTCGCCGGTCCACCACTCAGCGCGGAGAAGCGCGAATTTTCTTTTCCTTTTTACAGTGAACTTCGTCAATGCGACCTCGAGCCCGACGGGACCTTGAAATTTGGATCGAATTATCCGAGCGATTGAATTAAAAAAAGGACAGAAAAACGAAGCTAAAATTGAACTTCCTTTTATTGTCCAAAGTACTCACGGATGGTCTGCTGCCGTCTGCGATTAAAACGAGTGTCGAAAGCATGCTCGGGAAAACAAGAGTAACTAGACGTCACGTCAACAAAAAATCACGCACGCACTGAAAAAAAAAGCGAAAGAAACGAAGAAAGAAAGTTTTTTGAGTTGAAGCTTTTGGCACCAGGCAGCCAGACCTTCGGCAACGAAGAAAAACAACAAAAGAAAACAAAAAGGAAAAAAAACTGTGTGCTTTTGGCGTGCAAGGATGGATCTGCACGGACAGTTGCAGAAAAACTTGCACTCCGAGGAAGCGCAGTGCTGAGCGAGCCGACTTCGGCGCCGAGCAACCAGATTGTCGGCGACAAAAAATAAAATATAGTAGACCACTAGCCTAGCAAGAGTGCCATGCTCCATTTCCCTTAAAATCGCGAGCGCAGCTCGAGAGCAGACTCCAGAGTCTCCTGGCAAGCATGCACAGTGCTGTGCAGTGCAAGGGATCGGCGAGAGCAGGGGTCTCCAAACCCCGGCCCGCGGGCGAAATCCGACCCGGGCGGAGGTCTTTCGAGCGGCCCGCGGCAGGTGACCGTGTTGCTTCCCGCTGAAGCCCTGCCATGACTTTCAGCTGGCCCGCTACCAGCAGGCCGGCTGCTACGGGTGCAAAAATAAAGCGCGCTTAAAGAAATGGTGCCACGGCAGCGCACCAACTGCTTAAACGATGGCACGGCAGAAAACTGGGGGAAAACTGCCTATACGTAAGTGGTGTCTCTCGTGTCAAATTATTCACTGTATATAGCCCTCACTAGCATCACACTTCTCAGTCCCATGCTTCATACCTGTACCTTCGTATGCTAACATTTTTGTGCCTTACCATCTGTATTGTGCTTAGTGTCCTGTGTCATATCTATTGCTCTACTATAATTAGTCTCCTAACCTGTTGGAACATGACCAAGTTTCTATGTGCTTTGATTTATGCCTGGTGAGTTTTCTAGGTTATGCATATTGTGTAATGTCCATAGTTATTAGCTAAATACTAGATTTAAAAGATAAAGTGGTGGTAAACATTCACCTCAGATTCTTCATTTTTATGTTTTACTCGACGTTAAATTTTGTATTTATTATTGCTTATTTAGGATTATTTCATTAGTTTTTGCTCATTTATATTTATTTTCCGGCGTTGAGACAGCGAAAGATCCCTGATCCGGCCCCTTAGCGGAAAAGTTTGGGGAGACCTAGTTTAGAGCAACATCCTCATGCTTGTATCCTTGGCTATGCTTACAACGCATAAATTGAGACAGACTACAGTCAATGAACGTAAATTGTACCATCATGCTGCTTTTATTTTCATGATTCATAGGACAGGGCCTTTTTACTTTGCATGGCGTATGTGTACCACTGTAACACGTACAATCATAACAGGGCCTGTAGCACCAGTATGCGTGGCCCTTACCAATAGAACGGTTTCATGCAACAATGCCAAGTTACTGAAACCCTTCAAGTTACAATTTATTGTGGTGCTTTTGATTATCGACATTCAAATGCTCAGTCAGCTGGTAGTGTAGACAAAACTGCCAGCTTTGCTTCAATATCATAGCAGTCAGGTGTCAGAGCTGGAAGACCGTGTGCCGCGGTGGCCTCTTTTTTTTTAAATCTTGCTAATTACAATGTGAGACCGTTCCTTAGTAATATTACCCGGACGTCGAGTTAAATAAATAAGGGCGCAATACAGGCACGCACCAAAAATATGTTAATTTAAAGATACAGCCAGGTAAATCTCCGACTGGTGTTACAATTTCCTCTACATATTTCAAAGCATTCGGTATTTAATCTTCAAATTACCGAATGCTTGTGCATTCTCATTGACAGCCTTCCGAAACTGACTGCAACTGATCTCACGCGACCACCTTTAAGCGCAAACCCCGGGCCGGGGACTCACGTGACTTCGGCTTGAGTCGTTCGGCCGGTAGCTGGGATGCAAAGAAGCGCACCTTGCGCACACGCTTGCAATCTCTGGCTCTCCCGGAGGACAAGCACACGTACACCATCCACTTGTGAAGTCGCGTGGTCGGTCGGGTCCCGTTTCTCCGACGAGATGTACCTCTGAGTACCTCAATGTAAGAGAAGGCAACACAAACCGTGGAGAGAGTTTGCAGTATAATGGCAGAGAGCCTCCCGATGCACACTGGTCTCGAGTGTGCACGTATTCTGTGGCTAGGAAAAAGCGGGTCGAGACGGAAATGATTGCGGACAATCGATGCCTTTGCTTCCCTCCTCACAGCTTCTATTGGAAGCGCAGCCACGTAAACCGTGTGACCTAATCGAAGCACTCTGTAACCTAAGCACCTGACCTGCAAGAAACAGAC
>JAZHYW010058447.1:0-19616 GCA_037355805.1 Ixodes ricinus
GTACCGTAATTACCCGATTCTAACGCGCACCTTTTTTCCGGTAACAATGGGCAAAAATCAGCGTACAGTTAGAATCGGATGCGAAACCGAAACTGTCAAAACAGCGGAACTTTCGATTTCCACCCGGTGCCATCGCTCACCCACGTCATCTCAAGATGGCGCCGAAGCATTTTGCCATCTTACCCTCCCGTGCTTTTAGCAACCATTTTGTTCCTTCTGCGTTGGCGCGCAATGTCGTCCCACTTGGCAGCTTGCTTGTACGCAATGGCAGCTAGCGGCAGCGAAGGTCCGCCGCTCTCCACTATGAAGCCGGCTTCAAGAAAAGAGTGATTATGTAGTGCCAGCACTGACGGCAACAGAGCCGCCAGCGTTGCTTTCGGCGTCCCCGAAGCGATGTTGATGCAGCGACTGGAAAAGAAACTTAAAGACCGCTTAAACGAGCGTTGGACGCTTCGTTTAAGAAGTGTGGCATAAGCGGAAACTGCGCTGGCCCGGCGCTGAGGGCGACATGTTGTAGTGAAAGCGGAGAGCGACGAAGAGCTCTCGGAGAGCGACGTGGAGGGAGATGAGTTGACTACTTCGGTAAATAAATCGCCTGTTTCTCTCACATTCGTTGTTCTTGATCACGGTGCTAAGATGCAGCGTTATCAATCGGAGGTAGAATGTTTTTCTGGTTTTGTTGGCCGCAGAGCTCGGTGCGCTGATGAGCATCCGGTGGCGCGTTAGTAATCGGGTAATTACGGGTAAGTTCTCTGCTACAAAAGAAAAGGATATGTATCTCACGCTTCTCTCTCTCTCTTGTCGTCATCTTTCATATTCCCGGAGTCTCGGGTTCCTTCAAAATGCGGAATATTCCTTGCTCTGTACCGTAAAAATCCCGTAAGGACGCCTCCACCCAAAATGAAGAGATAAATGGTGGAAAACATGGGGTGGGCTATCTTTGGGGATGCCACAGCAAAACTTTATCAAACATTAATGATAAGCGTCAGGCAAGCACCCGCTATAGAAACAACAGGACAGCGGGAACTGATGCCACAGAGCGGCGGACCACGGCAAGTTACGTGTTTCACGATGCGATAGACGCGGTGAATTCACTACAAACTGCTGCGTCACAGAGAAAGGATACACGCCAGTGGCCGACGCAGCAGATTCGGGTTCCGCGGTGCTTGAAGGACTCGCGGGAACTCCGCCGAAGAACTCGCATCTCACGGGAGCGGATACCTCCGATCGCGGGCGCAGCAGATTCAAGTTTCACGGTTGCAATAAAGGCGCGGGAACCCGCTACAATCTTCGCCCTCGTCACTTAAACCGGATATCGCGCGCGCAGGACTGCGTACAAAGACACGGAAATACGCTACAAACTCGCATGTCGCAGAGACAAATATCGCGAACGCAGCAGATTCCGCATTTCACGATGCAATACTGCACGCGGGAACAACTGCCGGTGTTATGCGAGGCGGATACCCGCGCAGATGGCAGACAAAACGCAGGAACCCGCTACGAACTCGCTTCTCGGACACACTGGTACACTGCCCGATCGCGCTCGTTTAGGGCGCGATTTCCGTCGGTTCGTTGACCCCGGCGTCCAGCAGGGGCTCGGGGGGGTGGGCTGTGTTCCGGAGGGTTCTATGTAGCTGATCTTTAGCCAGAAAAACGGGGATGGGCTGTCTCCTCGGGGAGGGCGCCCTTACGGGATTTTACCGGTGACTGCCGGAAATTGAGTGACAGGCCTGCTGCAACTAGCAGGATCCAGATAAAATTTGCCAAAGCACAGCATCACAGGAGTAGGCCGGCACAACTCGCCAAAAGAACACATTCGACGGGATGGCAGTCAGCCACTGAGCCAGCCGACCACTGATAGCAATCACGGCATACGTGCCAGGGGATCACGGCATGTAGCCAGATAAAAACATGCTACACTGCACATCGGTGCAGTATGCATGTCTCTAGCTGCTGTCTGACTGGACCTGAAGGCCCATAGCTTTGACTCGCAGTCTGTTGTGTAAAGCATGAGATGGAGTATAAATGGTTGTTGCAACAAACCACCTCCTACTCGGTAGACTTCGGCAGAGGGTAACAGTGACTGGCGCTGCTGCATGTTACCGACTTTTGCTTCGGGCATCTCTGCCATGAGGTGGAAGATGTGGGAGCTGACTCACAGAGCGGCAGTGTGGCTGGCTGCTATCAAGAGTGGAAAGCATGCTTTTGGGTGCAACCGCCGTGCATGACGTTTTGGTGTATTTTTGACGGCTTATAACTTTCTTTCTATGTATCTTACAATTATAAAGTAAATGTCAAAATAAAGAGCTGCTTTTCAACAATACTTTAATGTCTCGATATTATGGTTACTTTTAGTTGTTAGTTAATTATTCAGCTTTTAATAGACCACAGTCTCTAATATTGAAAAAATTATTTCTCGAGTTGTACCGTCCCATCGTCCACGATATTTTACTTGAGCGTTCGGTTGGATGTAATAAATTAAAAAAGTAAGCAACCAACTGTACAGATAATGTATATTTTAAAATAAAAACTAAAGTTTAAAATGGTACTATTTTATGCCGCTATAAAAACTGAATCACGTCAGCTAATCAAAAAAACGAGACATTAAATTATGAAGCATCCTTCGATATTATATTTTACAGAACTTCCATATTGATATATTACACGTTAAGCATGTTATAAGACCTCAAACTTTTCCCATTCAGTTACGGCGAGTTGTAGTTTCTTAATATAAAATACAGATGGCGACACGGGTTCAAGAACAGCTTGATGTGCATTTTCCGTCGTGTGCCGCTTGGAACGCCACGTGAAAGACAGAAAAAGCGCCAGATGTCAGGGTGTCAGATGCCTGGATGCCCGCAGTGAGCGAGCCAGAGATATCAGAACAACAAGCGCGAGGCTGCGGGTGCACAACAGCTACCTTTGCGCGCGTTCTACTGTGCGTCGGTATACATACCCGACGCGATCCAAATGGAATGGGCACCATGAAATGCATTCTGCCATTTCAGATTCCGCCACGTATGCGAAAACATTTTAAAGGGATACAGAATCGAAACTTGAAATATAGAGAAAACATCAAGAAAGGAGTTCAATATGATCAGCTAAGCCTGTAATGAATAATCGCACGGTCGTATTTTGAGCAGATGGCTATATTTTTGGTTCTAAATGCCGGGATTTTGGCGAGCGCTTCAAAATCAGCCATCGAACAGCGCGATGCATCTCGGGAGATCGGGCAGACGTCTTGACGTCATCATGCCTCGGAGGACCAAGCGTACCGTAGTGACGAGTTTTGCCACTTGGAGGCGTCAACACGTTACAATCTCGCTTTGTCGAAGTACCCAAGGGCTGTAGATATCGCGGAGCCGGCAGAGCGGCAGAGCCGCAGAGGTGTCAGAGCTGCCTCGAGTGTGCGATGGCGGGTCAACATGACGAGAGTGGTGACAGCGCCAGTGGGTACGATGAAATTAGCGAAGACGAAGACGTCAACAGTAGTGATGGGACGAATCACCGGAGATACGGACAGATTCGGAGATTCGTCAGGTTCGTCGCTGGTTGCAGACGGCAGCGTGAACCTTGTCGTAAACCTTGCGAATGCGGTCAGTTGTGTGTTTTTTTTAGGTACTGTTATTGCATGTAACCAGATTTCGTCTTGTTTACTTCAACGCGCCCAGGTCCAGCTGAGCTGATCGGTGGGGTTGGCGTAGGCCTAACCAATGCACGGTCTCGGTTTCTGCACGGTTTCGCGGTGATCGGTAAAATAAAAGTAACGAAATGCTGTGTATTATTCATAATGTGGCGCAGCGCGCAATAAATATATTCAGGCAAGGAAATGGTTCGTCTCCTTCTCCAGAGCTGCGTAAGACGCGAGGGCGATGAAAAGTGTTGCTAGTCCCAACTTCGACCGCGTACCGGCACCGGCGAAGAAAAACGTCGCACGTACTGTCGTTTCTCCGTTCTCGGCAGCAAGTTTTGTATACGTGAACTTTATTTTATGAAAAAGAAACAACAAAGGGGTGTCCAACGCAACTTTATTGTTCAGAAACAAACACTAATTCAGATATAATTAACTAGAAAGGTACAAATGCAGTACAGGAGACTGTGATAGTACGGCGCAAGGAGTTTTAGATCGCAGCTGTGGACACACGTTCAAGATAATCGAATCGAACATACTCACTTGTGTGGGGTGTGCTACTGGTGCTATTTTGACCGTAATTATGGGCATGAAATGTCCTTCTGCCGAACAGCACGTACGGCATCGATCTCTCTTGCGGCGGCGGCGGCGGCGGGCGGGCGGGGGACTGTTGCGAGCTTCGGGCGAGCACGGTCGACGTCTCCGGTCTCCGGGAACCCCGAAGTACGAGAACGTGATCTTCGCGTAAACGTTACCTCGCTCCGTCGACCCGCCGCTGCACCGGCTGCACGTCCGCCGAATCCCGCCGGACTGGGACGCCAAGCCTGACGAGATCCACGAGGAACTTATCGCGCTTGTGTTTAGCCTCAAGGGCAGCCGCGCGGTGGTCACTGCCATGACCCCGCCGACAACGCCGGAGGTTCCTCGTGCCCAAGAGAGTCTCTTCAACCCGCCTGCCCCACAACCGACTGTCGCCGAACCGCCCGGGCGATGAAAACATGCGCTTGTATTTCCACGTGCACCAAGCATGCCTATCTTGGTCGTAATCCGGAACCGAAACCAATTTTCCCGCGATGTCTGGTAACCGTTCTCGACAAACATTCGAAATTTTATAAACAAAGTGGAACATTTCATTCATTACTATGATATTATATTACAACAATATTTTGTGCACTTTGTAGAATTTAGTGAATTTAATATCACGAAAAGTTGAAACACACATAAACGTGATCTGGCAATCATGGCAACGCTCCAAATTTTTCCGAACTTTTCCACCAAGACGTTCAGGTCTAGGCAATCTATACCAGTGAGTGGAGATACCGCTGTGGCGCTGCTTTCAGAGGCATGTTGTCGTCACGACATTCCATTGAAGCTTCATAACCAACTACCAGGTGGTTTTTGATTATCGTTTAATTCACTTTAAAATATGTTTTCTTGCGTTTTCTAGCGCAATGTTTATGTTTCTGTGGTTCTACTGCTACCTGCGTCGTGTTGAAACAAAGAAATGAGCTCCAGAATTTGGTTTCCGTACCCCTTTAATGTTTCTATCACTTGCAGAAATCATTTTCGCAATCAAACTATGTTTGTCGGAATGGTTTGACTATATTTTGTTTCAAAAACCGCCTCGGTGGCTCTTAAGTGGCAATACATATTAAAACAAAGCACAAAGCATTAAATCGTCTCAGTGTCTCTGAGCCAACGCGCTGGCCAATGAGTCCATATCTGTCGGGTTTAAATATCGGCCGAGGTGCCCGCAATCCGACGGAGGCCAATCTGAGATTTCGGTTGCACGTCAAATGATCTCCAGTTAGTCAAAATAAACCCGCTATTCTTTTTTTATTTTTATTGAGGCGTGTTAAGTGATTTTTGTTTGTTTGGCTTGTGATACTCTAAGATCTAAATATTTGATTTGCTTTACCTTAGTTTGGAGCGCAGCCAACGCTACGGGCTGATGAAGCCTCTGAAGCAGCGCCAAGAGCGCGAGGTTAAGCTGTTCGTTCTCTTTCTGTGCCCATGCGGTCGGACTAAACTAGAGGCACTAAACAAGCTACGCTTCATACACATATTGGTGTTTAAAATGATGGTTGTCAGGTATCTGAAGCTTTCTCTGAAATCACAGGAAATGCTTTTCCGTCCTACACAAATGATTAAGCAGTTCGCGACAAAGCAAAGCAATATTACGTGAGCTTCCTGACACCGCACTTTTGAATCACGACGATCGGCAGTTGCATTTGATTTGTTACTAACCACCAAGATGGCGGCGCCCACAACAATATCTGGGGGAAAAGTGCCGACACTCTAAGCGTAGCTCATTTAGCTCACAGGCTAAACCAAGCGCGGTGGGGGATCGTTGGCCGAGTGTGTGGTGGCACCGCAGATCAGAGCACGTGGAGAAATGCTCAAGCGCAAGCTCCGTTCAAAGCACGGAGCTCACGCTGCAGAACTTGTAGGGACTAAATCCCTTCGATGTGTTTGCGTTGGTCTTTCAAGTAACCTTAAATGTGCCAGTGCACGAGGCACGTCTCTCGAGCGGCCCTTGGGGCAAATGGCGGCCCAGCACTATACATCGTTTGAGCTTCGGTCCAGACGCAGCCAATGATACGAGCGCGAGCATGTGGCCCTGAACGGTGCATGCACTGCACGAGCGCGCGTGCTTGGCAGGGACGCCGAAGCCCGCGGAGCTCGCGCTTGTAGCATCGGCTGCGTCTGGACTGAACTGAAACGAAGTATAAAATGACTGGTCCTTGAAAACGAATGGCGGCGGAGCACCCGCTCGTGGCACGTGTCTTGCGCGTTTCCACAACAATGGTTGGCGGTACTTGTAAAAAACGCCTTTATCAAGAGGCTTTAGCAGGGACCCTGGGATCAGTCGCCCATCTGCATCCTACCGTCGTGCGATCGTGTACCACATATACTGCGTAATGCACGTTAAAGATCCCGAGCTAACAGTTGTACTGCACTTTTTGTAATCGTCAACGGGTAACAATGTCGCCCTACGAAACTGCTGCTCTCTAAAAAACTAACGACTAATTTTGAATGCGCCGTTACATTGCATTTTTAGTGTGTGTTCGCGTGTTCGCATTCTTTTTTCTTTTTTTTGTCTACATCTTTGATTATGCGGCTCTCACATGTGATGAAACAGACTATAGATGTCGAACTTCTGGAAAAATATTACATAACTAAGAAAATGGCACGTGAACGCAAAAGACAAAATCGCACATTATAAAAATAATTGAAATACTAGAATTGATTACAATTGTGTTTTCAAAGTTTTGAGCGCACGAAAAGCTATAAAAGCGAGCTCGATGCTTTGGAGGGTGCACTTGTTCACTGGAAGTGTAGTTCAGGGCAGTATGCTCGCACTTGTATGTTCCGCTTCGCTCGAACGAAAAAACCAAATACATTACTGGTAATGTACTTATACTTCGCGTCACCCCATGATGGACTAAAGGTAAAAGCTACGGGTCACCAGATCCCATCACAAGCCACTTAGAAATTGCGTGGTATTTCGCTTCGATGCACGTGTCGGTGCCTCTGTCTATAGATCACTAATGTGTATGGGTGGACAGTGGTTCGAATTGAACATCACCGAGTGACTCATCAATTTTACATCGGAAAGAAAGCCACGACATACAGACTCTTTGCAGTGTCGAAGCTATAGAAATAATGCAGCGCTTTTTGGTTCGGAGCATTATTCGTCCACCCCTATTCAATGTTAAGCATGTCAGTTTAGCGTATAACGTGATTGGACCTGGCGGCCCGTGGCTTTGGCCTTTAGTTTATCGTAGGATGAGACAAAGTATAGTGAAACAAAGCTTACCTTCTGTATATGTGCAATGCCCTCAGTTTTCGCGTGATTACACGCTTGTTTATCATTATTGTTTTCGTTTCCCACTGCGATTCATTTCGTGATCTTTTGTGTGTTACATGAATTAGATACCAAGGTAACCCAGGAGAATTCTATTTCGCGGATTGTAAAAAAAAAAAACCTATGCAACTCGCCACGTGTGCCACAATCAATACAAAATATTCTAAGTTTCACATGTGACCACTTGCCTCAGTAAACATTGTTATTTGTCAAGAACAATTGCGATAATGAAATCACGTGGGAAAATCTCGTTCTAAGTACGCGACCGTTGGCAGGCAGTGAATACTCATAGTCGGCGCCGAGATGATTGACAGGTGAAGTTTTTCTATCAACCCAGAGTTAGAATGTTTCCTTCTTTTTGTTTTAAGCAAACAGGAGACAGCTTACGCCAAACCTGAGGGCAATAGAGTACTATGAGCATTCAAAAATAACGGCCTGAGCAGTATATATGTGTACAAGCTTTAGCTTTTGATGCACCCTTAACTTTCGATACGCTCAACGCTAGTGTAAAATGTTTCATTCTTCATCAGCGTACCATGTGCGTGCTTACACTATATTTTATACAACGTCAAACTCTATCCGTTTGCATCTTTTTTTATTTATGCACACCACTACTTGCACACATAAATCACCAAATTGATTTATGTAATACTAATACAGGATGTCACAAAAAAAATTTACAGGGTTCTTTTTTTTACCGCAAAAATTAACTACGCATCGCCTAACGCTCACTCTCCGCCCAAAGGTAGCGCTAGGTCACAACCATATGCCAAAGTTTCATCCCGAACGGACACCTTATTCAAAAGTTATAAGTGGTTTCCTGAAAATTTCAATAAGAAAATGGAGCCCATTTTTGCCCGTTTCCGGTTTCTGGTGGGTTTCATGTATTCGAAAACCCCGTCGGCCGCCATTTTTCCATTGAACTTTTCAGAAAATCACTCATAAATTTCGAATAAGGTATCGGATTGGGCTGAAACTTTGACATCTGTTTGTGACCTCTAGCGCTACCTTTGGGCCGAGAATGAGCGTTCGGCGATAACTAAATTATTCTTGCGGTAAAAAAAAAAACTGTAATTTTTTTTGTGACGCTTTGTACCTTGTTTAAACTATGTGCAAAAGCTATCCACAGACCCAGAATCTTTGCCTGGCCATTCATTGCATTTATCACTGGATTCGTAATAAAACTAATTCTTATCATTTATTGCTGTGAGTTAATTGTTAACCTCGGCATTTTTTTTATTATGACTCCCGCACCAGTCCTACTTTGGGTTTACCAAACTCAACATCAAAACCAGAGTGTCATTTTTTGTCTTTTCCAGTCTCGTGGTTTTGGACATAATAAACACCCAGCTACCTAAATGAGACACCAGACCGCCAGAAAAATAGTTCATTTGTTTTGATTTTTAAGGTAGTTAATTCCTCAAGCTAGAATTTTGGAAACCCAAGTCTATCACGTCATTACGTTTTCCATCCACAAAGAGCCAAACACATGCGCGACAAAAGGGCCGGCCCGTCATATTGCCACCCGCAGAGCCGAGAAACCAACGCTCGGTCACGGACTTGTAGAAGATTCGCGTTCATTCTTGCACCAGACGAAACTTTTGCCCTGGTTTCTTGTTCTCGAAAGTGCCAATTCATCCTCGCCCCGAGCGCGCGACGCTCGAACTTTTTGACGAACTTTCGAGATAGTGACGCACTGTAGATAAGCAGCTGCCCGCGACCTTGTCGAGGCACTCTCGCTCTCGCTTTCTGTTAAGGCTGAACTCCATGGAACGAATTATGTGACGAATAACTAGCGAACGCCGCCCGACGGCACGCTCGTTTTGCGCGCGACGTAGCAGCCACAGTGTTGATTCCACGCGCAGAGCAAAAGCCGCCGGCCAAAATTCGTCGGTTATTCGCAGCATATTCGTCCCATGAAGTTCAGCCCTACGCTGCCGAATCGCCGGTTGCTTTTCTGCTGCTTTGAAGCTCTTTCTCTTTACTTATTCTGTTTGGCACAAGTTCGCCGACTTAACCTTTATTTTTCAGTTCACTGTTCGTCCTCTCGTCACCTTCATTCATGACAATATGAATCTGATCACATTGAAATATGTGTAATTGGCCTCTGAAATCTCCGATAACGGAGCACAGGCAATTTTACAATTTTCAACGCGTCGGTGGTTTTGTTGTGCATGTGCCTCGCCGTTTGGCTCAGGACAATTTTCGCCTTTTGTTCGGCCCACATTTGCTGGAGACGTGAGCTCGGAGCGTAGGTAACTGGCCACCTTGCACGAGAACTGGCGCAGCCGTTCGCGTTCCAAAGAAAGCTCGTGCAGAGAAAAAGGGCAAGGAACCAGGGATGTCCAATTCAGGATATAGAAAAATACCCCACTGTATCGAAGCGCCACCACACTTGATTTCTCGCATTGATGTACAGGCCTGGAAGGTGGTCCCAGCGCCATCTGTTGGTTCAGAATCACACTAACCAAGGGTGGGGTTGCACCTTAAGCACTATTCGGGGGTCTTGATGGAGCTCGTGAGCATCTCTAGTTTTTGGCTCTTGCCTTGACCGTTTGCGGTATTATGCAAGGTTCATGCTTGTCATGATTGATGACTTTCGGCTCTCACGAGCACCACGACCACCTCGGACGATGGCCGCCTTGAGCCCCACAGCCACGTAGACACCAGCCGCTCTGTGCTAAGATTTCCCAAGGTGGACATTGATTGCTATTGCGGCAGTGTGCTTCCTTAAATATAACCTGGATCCTCAAAGCCAGCGGCTAGCATTTTCAAAAAGCTTCGTTTAATTCACAATGGGCATCGCACAAAAAATGTGCGCGACCGCAAATATATTCTCCAGTTTTGGCAACACCTCACCTGGTGGAAGTTTGGGTGACGTTTGATGGCGATTGAAAATTTCCGGTGGCCAGATTCAGGCAACGGGGATAAGGTGGGCAAGCTAGATGCCGAAAATATCAGATCAGTCATGCACTAACAGCATATCCCCCTTGTGCAGTGAGCACGAGCATTACTTGCACCATTTCGTGGTTGCTGTCAAGACTGTCGAGACTTTTCAACAACAAACACTCGCCTTGGTCGAGCGGGAAGAGGCTCATGGCAACCCACACCTACATTGTAGTCAATGAAGAGACCGTAGTGCCGATCCAGAACAGCAAAAATTTCAGACCCCGCTGCCCCGAAGACTTCCAACGATAAAGCAAGGTATAATGTAAAATGGGGCAGCGACGAGTGTTACAAGCTTCGGATTTTCTTTTGAGAGGTAAGTTAGTATGCAAACAACAGTCATCTTTCAGTTAGTACAAATTACTCTGTCATCTTTTGTTTGCAACTTTTTTTTTCAAATCGCAACATTTGCAACTTTTAGCGACGGTAGCGTGGTGAACGCTTGCCCTAGCTCCTGGATGATCGAGCTCGCCTCGCTCGTCGGATACCGTGCTGTCTGTTGTGAGCTCGCGTGTTTCCAGAATTTTCCAGTTTATTTCTACGATGGCTGCGAACAAAATCAGACTAAAATATCGCAGCAATCGTATGTGCTGCGTTCCCCAATGTACAAACCGCGCTGTGGACAGAAAAATCAGCCTTCACTCATTCCCACTTGACAAACGGTTGAAGAGGACCTGGATGATAAAGTTGCGGATCAGAACGCCCGTCATGGCTAGGATGCGGGTATGCAGCTCCCATTTCACGAAAGAAGACTTCTTTTGGAACACGACTGGCGAGTTTTCTGAATCATTTGATCCTTACGTGAGGTCGAGCTACGGCCGCAAGTCAACGCGACATCTCCGAACCGCATGCAAGCGATTTAGCAAGCGACGAGATGAGCGACGGCAATGAGAGTCTGCGAAGACCGACAGAGATATCTCACTGTCGCCCGTTGCATTGCTCAGGTATTGGATCTCTAGAAAACGTCGGCCACCGCCTAGGTCGCCTCCGTTCTCTCATGCGTGCTTGCCTTGTTGCGCGACTGACCGAGCGACAGCGAGCGCGGGCTGCCGTCGCTTGTCTCATTGCTCGCCAATCGCTTGCATGCGGTTCACACTCGCCAAGGTCGTACGTCGACCGCAAACCAACACGATGTCGAGGAAACTTGCAGCACGACAGGCCAGTGCGAAGCTGAGAAGGCAACAAGATGACTAGGCGCATCCGAGTGGGTACTTGTACGGAAGACCAGAAGCAGTTGTGTTCTAATACTCATATTAAATCTTTCATGCATAAAAAAGTATGTGCATCCCATCCAGTGCAAAACGGTTCCTGAGATAGTACTTGTGTTTCCTATTCAAATTGTTGCTTTCACTGGTGATTTTCCCTGATTTAGCCAGATTTATGACTGTTTATCTGACAATTCTAGGTTTTTATAGGCTAGTAGACACCCTTAAAACATAGTGTGCACCTTTACATGCAAATCTAATGCAACACTGTGCCTATGTTGTGCCACTTAGGTGCCTCATCATAAAGAGTTACACTGAAACAAAGATTGTCTGACTACCGTGGAATCCCGTGAGGACGCCCACCCAAAATGAAGAGATAAATGGTGAAAAACATGGGGTGGGCTATCTTTGGGAATGCTACAGCAAAACTTTATCAAAAATTAATGATAAGCACCGGGGCACCCGCTACAAAACCACGTGACGCTGAAACTGATACCGCAGATCGCGGATTCACGGCAAATCGCGTTCCACGATGCGATAAACACGCGGATATTCGGTACAAACTCCCGTGTCACGGGAAAGGATACTGCAAGTGGCCGACGCAGCAGATTCAGCGTTTCACGCGTGCGAAGGACTCGCGGAAACCTGTCGAGAACTGCGCATCTCACGAGAACGGATACTGCAGATCGCAGACGCAGCAGATTCAAGTTTCATGATGCAATAAAGACGCTGGAACCCGCTACAATCTTGAATGTCACGGAAACCGATATCGCAGGCGCAGATCGCGGACAAAAACACGGGAATATGCTAAAAACCTGCATGTGCGCAAACAAATACCGCAGATAGGGGACGGATGGGATCTGCATTTCACGATGCAATATACACGCGGTAACAACTCCCGTGTTACAGCCAAAATCGAGTCCGTCGCCGCGAGATCGCGGACGGTACCGAGAACTGCGCTTCGAACTGGGAACGGATACCGCTAATCGCGAACACAGCGATTCGCATTTACGATGCAATATACACGCTGGAACAACTGGCGTGTTGCACGAACCGATATCGCGCGCAGTTTGAAGACAAAAACGCGGGAACCCGGCTATGAACTTCGCTTCTCGGACATACCGGTACTGCCGATCGCGGCGTTGATGCTGCGTTTCCCGCCGGACACGCTTGACGCCCAACGAGAATCGGGGGTGTAGCGTGTTTACGGAATTTATGTTCAGACATTTAGCCAGAAAAACGGGATGGGCGATCTCTCGGGGGAGGGCAGCCCTTATGGGATTTTACGGTATCTATCTCGCAGAAATGCCGTCGTGTTTTTCCGCAAACAATGAAAAGGAGATCCAGTCAAGTTCGCCACGTGCAGGAATGCTGTCGTGTTCTTTCGCAAACAGCACAACAAAGAGCCAGCCAAGTTCACCAGATGCAGAAGTTCCACCAGCTGGGGTAGGTTTTATTCTTTTTACGGGGAACATCAGCATACACAACATCCCTGATCTTCGACATTTGCAATATGTGTGTTACACACGTCAGTGTTTTTCTTCTAATTGAGCTACCGTAAAATACCGGGCAAGCGCTCACTCAAAATTTAGATAATAGCGAAAAAAATGGGGGATGGGCGCATGTCCGGTCATCAATTTTACATATGAATATACTCTGCATATTTTCTCAGATCTTACAAATTTCGGTACGGGCAGTTAGTGTGGTATGGACGGATCGCGGTATTCTACGGTACTCAAAAAAGAAAAAAGCTACAATTGGAAATGATACATGTTCAGAGAAATGCACTTTGAAGTTCCAATTAGCCATGTTTTCCACGTGACTTCGGAGACTTCTTTGGAAGATGGTGTGGCTAGAGACAACATGGGTCCGCACCACCATTACGACGATCACATTGTAGCGAGAGCCCTCCTGAGCCTGCAAAATGGTAGTGTTCTTAAAGGCCGATTCACACGACAGACTGATTCACAGGACGGATTGATCACGTGACAACATGTCCCCGGTTCGTCCGTCTCCCAAGCGCATCCACACGAGGGAGACGACGAGCAGACGCTAGAGCGTACGGACCGAACCTGTTCGCCACCCCACAGTGCCGCGAAACTCCAACATCACACCGTGGCACCGTTGTCCAAGAGAGAAATCGACGTTTGCTACAGCGATAAAGAATCGTACGCCGCTGTTATGTACAGATAGAGACAAAAGACCGCAACAGGCTTCGCGCGGCGCCACTAACTTTACTAACCCAAAGCATGACAGTGACACAGGCATGGTCCTGCACAAGAAGCTTCGGCGTAGACGCGACGAGGTTCTGGGCTCGCGGAGGGGCGTTTGGAGATCTGCCTTCACACACTCCGGGCTCGTGCACAACACTCAAGTTCACCACAGCCACAGAGAGGTCTTGCTCGGTGAAATCCTGACTGAACGTGCAAGAATTATCGCGGCGTGCTAGACGAGTTTTGACGGGAGCTTTTGACACGGACCCGGAGGAGTACCGGAACCATGCGTCGCGTCAGCCGGACAAAGTTTCTGGGGTTTCTTTCACGCGTGGAACCAAGAATCGCGCAACAAAATGAACCAACGAACGCACCAAACACAACGATGCGCCATTTTTGATTTGAACGCCCAGAAGCAAAAAAACCAAGAAAACCATGTACCGTTGCCAGACTAAGCGCTTTCCAAGTCAATCTCCTGCCAAACGTCCGCGAGTGAAAAAGGCGCTCAACTTTATCAGTCCACGCGTCCGCGGACGAGGCGCGGCTTGCAGGAAGTGGTGACACGCCGGACACGTGGTACACGGTCCGTGGACGAAAATCGCGATTCGGTCCGTCGTGTGAATCGGCTATAACAGACAAACGAGAGATCGGAGTGTCCAAATGGACTCAAGATCCTTGGTGCAAGAGAAAAAGACACTTGTTAGTCTCCTGAAGACTAATGCAGCAGTCAAAGTGGGAGTGGAGTCAATCCAGCTTCTACAAAGTATATCTAGAAATGCAGAGCGGTTCGGCACTATGCGTGCTGACGCGTCTGTACACGAGCGTGTTGTTCTTGTGCTTGTGCGGCTCAAAACTTTTCTTTCTTTTAAATGCATAAGCATTCTGTTTAACGTGAGTGAGGCCACGGTGCACATATTTGTTGGGACGCTGCCTTCTGTAGCTGCTGTGCTGAAGAGTGCGGTGTACTGGCCACCCAGGGAAGAGAACGAGAAGAATCTCCCCACTGTTTTAAGGACTATGCCGAGGTGCGGGTTGTGCTCGACTGCACAAAGGTAGAAATTGAGAAATCGCACTGTCTGTCGTGCCGAATTTTTACGTACTGTTATTACAAGGGCCGCCACACTGCAAAAGTTTTGATTGGGGTGTCCCCAGCTGGCCTAATTACATTTGTTAGTAAGGGTTTCGGTGGAAGAGCTTTTGACAATGCCTGTGTTGAAAAGTCGCTTATTCTAAGCAGGTTAGAGCAGTTCAGAGACAATGTAATGGTGGACAAAGGGTTTCGCGTCGATGCAGAATGTAATAAGCTAGGTCTAGGCGTCATGCAGCCACCATTTCTTCGCCAGCAAAAGCAGTTTTCTCTGCTGATGCGAAAAAGACTGCTAGCGTCGCCCAAGCAAGGGTTCACGTGGAGAGGGCAATACAGCGCCTGATGGTTTTCAAGGTATTTAAGGGGCCAATTCCCTGGGAAATGCTGCAAGCAGTTGATAATGCAATGATCGTGGTTGCGGGCATTGTTAATCTTTCTGCACCAATTCTTTTGCAGGATAGGTTTGCGTAGGTGCTCAATAAACCTGAGGGCCAAAAGTGTCTAACCTTTTTCCCTAGGTCTTATCGCCATCCTAACCTTGCTACAGTAACTCGTGCCACTCCCTCTTACGTTGACTCCAGTCCCCTTAAAGGGGCCCTGCAATGACGTTTTGATTGAATTTAATTTGCACCGAACCTGACCGCACTGAACGTAGTAACTTAGGGGGACATGGGCCTAAATTTCAAAATGTTTTGAAAAAAAGTTTATTTTTCAATTTTGAGGTTTTCGGTTTTAGGAACTAATTATGCACCCTTACAATAAATTTCATAACCATGCGCCAAATAGTTACGCTGATATAAAATATTTTCAACACTTCGTGAGGCAGTAACCAAGTAAAGGAGTTCAATGTTTGACTGCATTTTTCTCAGTTCCGCTTTTTGCTGCACATTTCATACGAAGGAATCTTGTTCGAAGGTAAAATTATTTTGATACCACAATCAAGATGTTTCTGAACTCAAATTTGCTGGGGAATCGGGCTATCTACTTTGTTTTGCTTGAAGTTAAAGTCCTCATTGAGAAAAGACTATGTTTTCAGAATTGACATAGGACAGATAGGCATCTCTATATATTGAGGTAATCACTCTTCCTGAAATATTTACATCTGATTTATAAAAACTAGATAGCCCAAAGTTCCACATCCCCCACTTTATATTCAAGCAGTTAAAATGATGCTTAATAGCTTTATTTACATATCGTAGATTTCTTAACGAAGAATGACACACCTCCTTATACAGGTATGTAAAGTTGTCGTAGGGAGCTGAAAGTTTGCACAGTACACCTACATCTGAAGTTAAATGTCCCCTGCAAATTTCATTCCAATCATATGAGTAGTTCAGAAGTTCAGCGTCTAGCCAGTGTCCCCCTTAATGAAACTTTTCTTTTCTAAAATTTTGCTTTATTTTAAATTATAGGTAGGGTTCGGATTTTTCGGTTTAAACCGATAAAAACCGATAAAAGTACGCCGAATTCATTTTTGGAAATTCGGTTTTAACCGAAAACGGTCAGTTTTTAGGTTCGGCATTTTCGATTTAAACCGATAAAAGCCGACAAAAAGTACGTCGAACCCATTTTCTAAAATTCCGTTTTAACCGGAAAAGGTCACTTTGACCTTCCAGTCGTACCACAGAGCCGTGGCGAAAAAGTGGAACGACAGTGTCTATCGAAACGTGTCCGAATGTATGGGATACACGTGTGCCATCACGACGTTTTGGTTTAATGTGCGCATCATCGATCGGAACGTGAAGTCCGAAATGCCCCATGACTTCGCCATGTACAGAGCGTGTTTTCAAACTCGTTGTAAGGAAGACTGACTTGATGCAAGCTCTGCATGTTGTGTTGTGCTTCAAAACGTCGCACCGCGTCTCTTTTGGCGGTCACAATTGGTTGATTGGCCGATTTTGGCTCAGGCAGCGCTTCATCTCCTCAGCCTGCCAGTGTCCGGTGTTAGCGTTAAGAGGGCATTCTCGAAGCTCAGTGTCGTATTAACAGGAAAGAAAGAGTGCGGATCAACAAGGAGAATCTGGGAAAGTACATGTGTGTGTGTACTATAATAAGATCACGGTAATCCTGATATACAGAAGGTGAAGTTCCATGATTTTGGGCATAGGCTTCATATCTGACTTGTTTGTACTTCTGTGTTTTTTCTTGTTTCTTTTACAGTTTCACACATTTGCCGAATAAAGTGTCCCTTTTTCAATGTATCTGTGCCATTATTCTTTGAGTGATCAGAAATATCAGAGGTACAAGGATAATCTGAACCGGTGTCCGTTGGTGTTTATTTTATATTCACCGAAAAAAGCCGATAAACTTTTGTGGGCGTAAATATACGCCGAAAAAAAACGAAAATTGAGTTTTAAAGTAAACACCGAGAAAAAGTACGCCAGAATTTTGAGAAAATAGAAACCGAAAACGCGGAACCCTAGTTATAGGCTAATTAAAAATAAAAAAACAAGCAAAAATAACCTCCTTCATGACGTCCTTGGTCCTGGCTTGAGTGGCCGTGAATTAGAGGAGGGTTAGTGAGCTCAGCGAGCGCTCACGGCTGCCGCACTCCGTGTCGACGGCTCGAGAGGGCGCCACAAAAGTATGTTCTGGCTAGGCTGTATGAAGCAGGCGGCCAGAACGGCTCACATTGCATTTGCTGCGCGATTAAACACTAGTTCGGCATGACACTTTATTGGCCACAAACGGCAGCAAACACGGGGAAAAGTTCAGTTCGGAACAAGGGCCATTTCGCACTGCCATACCGCCAAACGGCTGAACTGCAAGCCGATTCTGCTTCGCCGAAGGCCTTCGGAACGTTCGGAACCTGGTCGGATTTTCGAGCCCATACGACCGCAGCGCCCGCGGCGTACATCCAGGACATTTCTATGCTCGGTGCTCGTCGGTGCCTGATCTCACTACCCTTTCTAATATGCGCCGCCTTTTCCACCGCTTGGTGGCGGGTATGTTGACGGGTCATTTCTTGTTTCCGCACTTTCTAAACTGCATTTGTTTCTTTTCTGATCTAATATACTGAACAAAAACTACTTTCATGTATAATTGAAACAGTTTGCGCCACTTAGAAACGCTGGCTGGCACGGATAAAGAGAGACCGCTAGAAACCATCCTCGTCTTCCTACAAATGCAGCTGTATTTTTGATAATCTCGCACACACTTTAAGTGAGTGTGCCTGCACAGCCGTGGAGTGCGACTTTCCGAGATTATGACCATGCCTCGCAGACTGTATGAGGAGAAGGCACAGCATACAGCATTAGCGCCCAGCCGTTAGATTGGCGAACCCCTCTGTTTTCGCGGCAGCAATCGAGTAACCGTCGTCAGCGTATGTCGAAGGCTTGCATGATATTAAGTCGGATCTTGAACACTTAATGGTCAACATACTGCGCTCATGAGCAGCTGCTCTGGCGTGTCCAATGGTGTCGTGATTCCCGTTTCTTCCACAGAAATGAAGGTATGAAATTATAATAATCGTCGAACGGCAGCTTTCGTCCAGAAGAGCCCCAGTCGGAATGTGAACAACGTTAGAGATGCACAACACGCGTTTGTCTATTTTCGTTTCAATCTTGTCCGCGATTGCGACATAATCGAAAATTTGTACTACCTTTGCTCGTTGCAGGCTGCACTCCGTTCCAAATGTTCTTCGCCACTTGATGGAAGCCACCAGCGTCTAGCTTCGAAAAAAACTAGAAAAAAAAAGTCGCGTAAAAAAGTTGCGTGGAAAACGCGATTTCACGATTTTAGGGTCTTGTGACTGCAACCTCTATAGAGTGGCATGTAACTTGTTAAATGTACCATACGCGTAGTGACCACTGATAATTTCTGTACTTTTCAGGCCCACTTCGAGGATGCAAGCTTTGAAGTAAACCGGAGGGACAACTGGAAAACTCGCAAGCAATGCCATCTTGACATTGTTTGTCTTTCGTCGTAAGTGTTGACAGACCAATACACAGCTTTAGTAAAATTCCTGCAATGGAGTTCCACAAATTAACCATGGCAACAACTGTGTCTGTACTGCTTTGCACAAATTAACTAAAACTATTGTGGCCTTTCGGTCGCTGTCTTGTGTGAATCATTACAAAAGGTACTCACCTAATTATTTGATGCCATATACTGTTTCTGCATTGCTTGACAAGAAGTGGCTTATACTCAATATATTATCAGGTTCATATCCTCGTTGCCAAACTCAGAATCTGACAAAGGGTGGTCACAACTAGGCACGCCAGTATTAGATAGAATGTCGAGACCAGTTCAAAGCGGGAGGCAGGAGTACTCTATTTTTCTCTTTTACGAACTGCACATCAGAGCTATGTTCGAAAGGTATCCGACCCTATTTGTTTTCTTAAAACCAGTTGAGGCCAAGGGGGAGTGACTAAACACTATGCATCATTGGAACCTCCTGCACCAAGTGCTAATTTTTCCGGCCTTCCTAGGGTTGAGCATTCATGTGCTAATACACTGGTTTCTGTGGTAGTTCGACTCATGCTTGCCATATCTATGTATATTTCTTGTGCTCCGGTGGACCTAGTTGGGCAACGCTACGGCTTCAAATTTTTCTGAAAGTTTGATAATACCTGTGATGAAACAATTCTAAAGGTTCAGGAGCCAATCGACAAATATGCTCCGTGGGTCCCACAAATTAAATATTTTCAGGAATAAAAACATAAAG
>JAZHYW010058449.1:0-15586 GCA_037355805.1 Ixodes ricinus
TGACGTCATGTGATAAATGTTGACAGGGGCGTGGTGAGGTATTGATGGGATTTAGGATGACATAGAATTTATTTAGAGGTCGAAGTCTTTTCGCATCCCTCGTCAGACAGACATGATGTCAAGGAAGGGACCGCGGTCAGTCCTTGGTGGAACTTTTCTTAGATGCGGAGCATCTCTTGCTCGGGTCTATGTCCCGCGGCGTCGTAGTCCGCACTCGCACTACGCACGCGCAACTCTCCTTCCCTCTCTCCAACAGCTGCGCGTTACTCTCTCCGCCTCTCCTCTACCAGCTGCGTGCACTGCGCGTTCGTTCGCTTCTACTCACACCGCGCGCGCACGCGCAACTCTCCTCCTCTAGTCTCCTCTCCTTCAAGTGTGAAAAAAAAATAAACGGCGAGCGGCGAGCGTTCCAAGTTTCTCTGCCGCGAGCCGCGACGAAGGCTCGCGTAGGGGAGTGACGCTAGGGCAGTCGGTGGCGCCATCTCTCGACGTCAGCACGCAACTGACTCTTTCCTCGGAACCAACACGATGCTCCGCATCACCCCATGGTGTCCCCTCGGGAAGATGGTGTACTTTTTCGAGGCCATTGAAAACTCCTTGTCGTCCGAAATCACTACCTTCAAGGCAAAGTGTCAAGCCTACAGGAAAGTAATTTCAGGATCAAAAACTTTCACTTCCAACTTCAAGCTTTATATCATTTGGCGTCTCAAAAAAATTTCAAAATGTATTGCAGTATCAGTATTTCTGTATTTGTATTTCTGCCCTCCATAAATGTATTCCTGTATTTGTATTTCCAAATACTTTTTGCCTTTATTTAAAATGTATTTCCGATACGTATTGCGATACACGTTTACAGATATATTTCAATATCAGTATCTTAGCTACTATTTTAATGTATCCAGTATTTGTATTTCCAAATACATTTTTGAGATATTTCTGCCCCACCCAGCTATAAACTTTATGAAACGTAAGGAAAGATGAAATATTACACAAAAATGTCTTAGATCAATTTTTAACAAATATATTATATACTGAATTTTATGGGATTTTTGTACAGGATAGAAGACATTTTGCTCTCCCAAACGAGGAGAAAAGTTAACGAACTCATCTTCTGGTGGCGGTTTTGAAATCGATAAATTATGGCACTTTAAATAAAATGCCCATCAAGGTCATGACGGATGCAAAAAATTTACCTAGAAAAGCTATTAAAGATTACAAAATTGAAAGAACTGCTTGTCGACATTCTAAGTGCTGCGTTTTTAATCATTCAAAGAAGTTATATTTAATTGTTTGAATTGAATTGGATTTTTTCGTGATAATGATGCCATAACATTGTTCCATTTTTATGTGGCTGTTGGTGGTGTACCAAGTGTGGTTACCTAATTGTTCTTATATCTTTCATTGTTACTATTTTTATCGAAAAATAAGTGTTTATAGTGTGTTGTTTCTCATTTAGAAAGTCGAGAGCTAGGACATCTTTATAAACATGCACAGACTCTCCAGTAGATTAGACACTTCGCTTCATGAGAATTCGGTTTCCGCACTCGAACGAGTACGTATGGTGCAAGAGGAGAGTCTAATATAACGAAAATAAATATAATACAGACAGAACTAAAAAAAAAGGACAAAAGTAATTTTTTTTTATTACGAACATCGATCATGTTGTTCAGACAGCTTCCTACGCTTTGCTTGCTTTGCCGAGTAGTCGCACCTGGCGAAGTATCAACAATTCAAGCTGGGTATAGGGAAGGCGGCGCGTAGGAACATTAGACGCATATTTTTTATACGTAGTTCAGGCTCGCTAGACTAAGCCCAGATTTTATTATGATAAAACCTTATTATTACGCTGTTTCAATGAGTCAGACCCAGACGTAATTCAGAACTTGACACAAATGACAGTGTAAATCCAGAAGTGATCTGGCTTGTCGGCGCATTTCGTTGACAGCCATATTCTGTGTTGAAATACAAGTAATAATGGGGTGCGCAAAAGCTGTCTTCATTGAAAAGTACGCGTTTCAGTGGTTAGATGTTAAGTTTCGGTTTCGGTTTCGAGTTACCAGTGGCTCGGTAGCCAGGTGGCGCCACCAGGTGTTTTCGCATTATTTAAAATGGCGGCCGCCTGTCTTGAAAATGGTAGCTGGCATGACCCTCACGATTTTGAGATTTCAACTTACCGTTATCCGTGTCCGTCTGTAACTTGTCCGTGCTGTTCCATGTCAGGTCCCTGCTGTGAGTCTGGAATCGGGCCTTTAAATTTGATTTCTGAGGCAGCGGCTGCCCATCGCTGCCCGTAAGTATTGTAGACCTGCCTATCGGCTGTCTTAAAAAGGAATGGAAATTTCGAGTTCACCCCTAACCGCCTTTTTGCATGTTGTTGCGGAATCGTCAGGTCATTCCATCTCGATACCGGTTCCGCAACAATGTTTGGTAGCTCGGAAGATTGTAACCAGTTCCTGACCAGCCTGCCTAATGGATTGCTCGTTGTGTTTCTAGGTGCCGAAGCTTGAGAATTATGCTGTTACCTCTTTCTGTGGCGTTGCTGTCTGTTGAAGGCTTTGCAAGATTATCGAAGTTTGTTTTGGCATCCATCCTCATCTAACGCTTATAGTTTTAGCACTAATACGTCCTTCTTTTTTCCGTCTCCCACACGGAAGTGTGCACGATTCATTACGCACTAAGCACATCTTACATAGCAGCTTTAGATATACTATACGTTTGGCCGTTAAGTTTGTCCACCCTTGCTGTAGGTAGGAAATACGTTTTAATGAAACGTAGTTCACACCTTGAAGACGGTTAACTAGAAACGTAATTCTTAACTGAAACAGTGGGAATGTTATCGAAGTATGTCTCACTAAAGCTGCTGCTCCACGTCCTATTTGCGATGTTTTAGATTGAGGAGGTAATCAAAGGAGACGGACAAAAACAAAGCTCCATGCATTTGGGTAGTAAAAATGGACAAAGAAAAGTGGACATACCCCCATGCATTGAGGAAAGCAGCACGAACAAGACTGCCTCGACAGAAACTCCTGTCAATAACACAAACCGTCATTTACTAGAAAGGGCAAGACAACAGCAACAGCCAACAAACATATATATATATAAAAAACTTTCACACATTGGGAAGGTAACGGAAAGGACCAATCCACTGATTACTAGGGATTGAGAGGCCTGCTGAAGTGCATTTTTACTTTCTTTCCTTGACCATCTATGTTGATGAAAACAAACAAATTATTGAGGAGGTAACAAGAAAGGATGGAGAGACAAACTTCCACACACTGGGAAGGGTAACGGTAAGGACGAATGTAGGGCAAACCTCAACTTTTACTTATCATATGAGACCAAATTGCTGTTTCAAGCATCAGTTGACTTGCAAAAGCCAGAATGTACAAGCATTTACCTCATCAGATAATCTACCTCACTACTTATGTTCTTTTCCTAGTGCTGACATACAAACTTAACTTCTGCATGCCAGAACATCCTATTAATTTTCTACTTCTGAACCATTGGTCTAGTGAGGAGAGGGAAAAAAAGTGATCCCCTGACAGAAAGGGGAAAAAGCACCCTGTCCTCTCTGTTTTGAGAGGAGGGGCAACTCACGTTTTCGTGAATGGCTTTGTATCGAGCAAGTTCTACGTGGCACCAATCAACCTCCTTCCTCAAGTGTAGTAAACATTTTCATTGTGTTTTCAGATAACCGTCTACCTGGGCATGTTTCTCTTCCTTAATTTTCCTCATCTGGAGGTGCTTTTTAGAGAAGCCACCGGTCTACGAGATTCCAGCCCGAGATATCTCCAAAGGCCACCGCTGGTCCGTGACGGACAACTCTCAGGTCGCGCCGGCTACTGCAGCATGCAATATGCGAGAACCTGGTGGTGGATGGGCTCTTCTGTGACTCGTGCGGTATCTGCGTCGATCACGGCTGTCGTAGATGCAGCCGACAAGTTCAGTGCTCTGCAAAATCCTCTCCTGCACTGGGTCTCGCCGATCAAGCACCATTGGGTAAAAGGTCGGTTAAATAGATGTTTCTCTTGTTGCTCTCAATTCTTCCTGCATGTCAGGGAAGAGAGTCAGCCGTTGTGCCCATGGCGTTTGGAAACTAAATCCACGGGGAGGACAACGACTATTAATAATTTGTTTGTGTTTCTTAAAGCCTAGCTTGCATAGCCAAACGCTGTGTCAGCGTTCAGCTGGAGATCGTGTTTGGTCCAGTGAAGCACCGATTGAAGCTACAAGTTTCAGCAGACCGCTGATGCAGCACTCATATCTAACATGTAGGGCTCCGTGTTTTCGGAGTTCATTTTTTTCGTCAAGTTCGAGAGGTGTTTCTGCGAGTTTATTTTTTTCCCAAAGAATTGAGCTGATCGGAGTTTATATTTGTTTGATTCCCAATCCTCAGAAATTCGGAGTTTAATTTCGCAGTGTTTCCTATTGAAAATAAATTTTAAATAATAACCGATGTAAACGTATGCCAGATAAAAAATAAAACGCGCTTGTATCGATTAAAATTTCTTCAGTTGAATTTGACGTGTCGTGCCATTGCCATTGGCTTTATTAATTTTTCCCAGGACAAACGTCGACACAACTGTTGCTTCGATAAACGTCGATACCTTAAAATCAGTAAACTCCCAGGGGCAGTCGCTACAAAGCTCGTAGTCATCCTATCCTATTCCATCAATCCAGCCTGCGGCCGCGCGAGGTGGAGTGGTTAAGGATGTAATAGAGAGTTTCAACTGTCCCTTTTCTCTATTTCAATACAATCTCTATAGTCCATAGCTTTCACTGTTACAAAACATACCTTCTCCTTTCTCTAAATCACAAATCGTATGGCTCAAACTAGAAACCAAAAGAGTGGCTTTGTCGTGACCCGAATGCACAATGACCTGTTGTCCCTGAATCAACCTCGCCGAGACAAGAGGCAAGACCCCTTTGACAACGGTCTGAGATTTGAAAGATAATTATGGTGCCATTTTCCCAGGACCATTGGCACTCGTGCTAATCAAATTGTGTAAAAAAAAAAAAGTCTTACTTTTTTTTGCGGGGGGGGGCGGGGTTGGGCCGGTGACATTGGCACATAAGCATTCGGAGTTTATCGGATAAATCCGAATTGACCAAAATTTTACCTGTCGGGGAAGCTAGGAGTTTTTCACCAGAGTGTGCGGATTTATCCGAAAACACTGAGCTCCCGCAAACATGGTGAGAATGTACGAGAGAAAGCATCTACTCTCGAGAAGTCAGTCAAAGGTACGCCACGGTCCTGGAGAGTAGGTAGCTTCTGGAGGGGACCCGAGGTTGACTAAAACAGCTGTTGGTGCCAAGTCAGCTTTCCTTTTTGTCCAATAGCGTCTCTTGGTTTTAGTCATGTTTGGGAGCGTGTCCCTCGCACACTTCTGGTTTCCCCTCTGGTGGCCCTCATGTCGCCTCCAGAAGCTTCCCACTTCCATAACAACAGTTCTCCTTTCCGCAGGCAACACATCGCCAAACAGCCTGTGCACCGTGTGTGAGAAGCTGTGCGGCCTGGAGGCGACCCTGGTGGACTTCCGGTGCTGCTGGTGCCAGCGCGACCGTCCACACTAAGTGCGCGGATCAGCTTGGTGACGTGTGCGACCTGGGCAGCCACCGGGCCTTTGTGGTGCCGCCCTTCTGCGTCCGCCTGCGCATGGTGGGCTGGAAGGGCGGCGCCACCTGGTGGTTAAGGAGGTGGCCCGGCCGCCCTTCAACCCCTGGAACCCGCTCATCGTGGTGGCCAACCGCAAGAGCTGGCAACAACGACGGAGGAGGTCATCCTGAGCGTCTTCCGGGGCATCCTCAATCCTGCGCAGGTGAGTCTTGGCTTGCAGTTCGCAATTCTTGCATTTCTTGAAAGTCGGCTTGAAATATAAGGCCATGACCGTAGTATTTGCAGCATTTATGAAAAAATCCCCACTCACCTGCTTTCTCGCAGAACATGCAGTATTGTCCATCGTTATGATCTTTGGAGAAGTCTTCTGAATTTTGACATACATATTGCAGTAGAATTTCATCTCTGATAGGAACTTTTCCAGAATCAGATGGCACTGAGGAGGAGCACCTTCACTCATCTGCTTAACGCAATCTAGTGCCAGTTCCAAAATTAAAAGTCTGCCTCTTCCTCCATTTTTCTTAAAAAGTAAGCTATTCTTCTCGGGCTGAATGAGGACCTTGGTTTTACAAATATACAAACATGCAAAAGCGCAGCATCAGCAATAAGCAAAGTGCAAACGTGAGTTTCAAATTTAAACACTGCAGCGCAAACAATGCCGAGAACATAAAATTTTACATATTGAATAAAATATTTCGTAAATGAGCTTTTCTCCGAATTTATCGGTTTTGTGGAGAGCATTTCACTGGTGAGCCTCTCTCCGGTGAGCTTTTCTCCGCTGCCCGTTCTCTGGTGAGATTTTTCCCCCGCCCAACAGTAACAGCCGACCAAGGGCTCATCGCAGCCAGGACAGTGCAGTTGACAAACACCACAATAAAAGCTGTGCGGGTTCTTGTCTAAAACATTACGTCTCTCTTTCATAAAATACTGAATCAAGAGTGCGTTGGTTGGTGTGCAACAAAGAATCTTCTGCCTGAGACTTTCACAACTTCCAAATAGCGACATGTGACACCTACTACCAGAAAGCTTGTCCTGTTTTTAGCCTCAATGAATTAATTTTGGCAATATTTGTTTTATTACGGTAGAAATCAGCCTCCACATGTTGATATGCAAAGCGAATGTTGAAATTGCAAACAAAATCGACGAACTAACGTATGTTTCTTCCGCATTTAAAATAAGTAAACATTTTAAGTGCATCTCTGCAGAATATTTGAAATTTCGCCAGATCAAATCCCCTCTCCTACTTCGAACAGAAAAAAATGGTAAGACAGTATCGACCCTTTGACGCTTCGGTAGCTTTTGTCTGCCTGCAGTTGCTAGCTTCAGCCCTCGCGCAAGGACCGCTTGAAGCGTGAAATCTTCCACCCTATTTCCGTGACCCAAAGCACCAACAAAGAATGGAACACCCTCCCAATGACGCGCTCGGGCGGTTCACAATTGACTAATCACAGCCGCGCTACACGCAAAATCTTACCCCCCCCCAAAAAAAAAAAAACGCCTTGGCTTTTTGGGAGGTTTTCCCCTCAAAATCCCGACTGTGAACTGAACGACCTTGAAGATGCAAGTAGTCCAGGGCGCAATAACACATTGCGCAATTTCAAGAGGAAGTATTGCTGACACACTTATAGATGGCGCCAGCTGACAGGTGGATTTGTGATATTTTGATGGGCTACAAACTTGGTTAAAATATATCACAATGAGAATCTCTGGAAAAAAGATCTTGTTAGAGATATATTCAGAAAGTCCTGGTCTTCAATATAGTGGCACCTGAATTTGTATTTAGGCCCTGGCTTATTTTTTAAATGTTCATGAAGAACGGATCGAGGTAGGGCTTCTTGAAGCAACTTTAAGTTCCTGTAAAAAAAATTTTAAACTTTAAGATCAGGAAATGTTGCTCCACAATATTACTTAGTCTTTTATTATCTTTCTGGTAAAACCATTCCCAAGTCAATCCGTATGGTGGTTGCTGAGAAAAAAGACAGAAGAGTCGCCTTTATAATTGCATAGGGCTCGGGAGCTGCAGTATCCTCTTAAGTGCAGAAATGCCATCTTGGCTAGACATACCAAACACTATGCCTGTTGTTAACATGAATATAATTTTTCTGTAAAAAAATATTCCGTCTAGTTTATCCCCTTTCTTAATGTCTTATCTGATTTCGTGCATTGCATTGAGTGACTCTCGAGGACTCTGCACTCTGACGCAACTCGATAATTCACTAACCTGGGAGAGTAAGTAAATAGTGTAGTTAAGAGGTGTTCTTCACATTGTTTCCAGGTGTCTCAAATTATCTCAGACTTCTGCATTGTGGTGCACGCCAAAGTGTCCATATTTAACTACTAATCACACCAGTTGAATTACCGTACAAGCCAGTTGCTGTATGATCACAGTGAAGTTATAACATATTCTTTGTTACCAGCGTGGGGAGTACTGCTGAAAAAAAACAAACAACTTTGGATGCAGTCAGAATTTAATTATGGTGACACATCTTGCACCAGAACACACAGGGCGTCTATAACTGTACTCAGCTCGCACACACTGTCTACATTTTTTTTTTTGTTGCGTCTGTGTTTGGACAGCAGTAGATCCGTCTGCCCCCCAAAGACAACTGGTGTCTCACGCTGCAGGTGTGAAATTTAGCCGGTGGCGTACCGCAACTAGCCCCGTGGTCTTTAAAGGGAAGATGGGGCACTTCTGCATTTGAGAAAAAACGCTTGAATTGTGTTCATTTGGCCTTTAGAATAACAGATATTACAATTATATTTCAATGCGACGCGCCGAGAGCCATAAGAGCATTTTCCGAAATGGGTCTGAAGCCCCGCCTCTTTAGCCTTGGGCAGCCAAAGATCCGTCGATGGCGTGCGTACAGCGACTTTCTTTCGCGATTTTCTCGCGTTTCACACTACTTGCGCAGCAAAAGGTTTATGTATTCGGTTTCACGGGGTAAAATACACTAGGGAAATTCATTTCCAACTCATTTTTTTCAAGCTCCTCATCTTCCCTTTTAACTTGCATCATGCAGTAGCGATACTCGACTGCACTGGCGCAATGCTCGTACAGATTGAAATGGGCAGGTTTGGGGATCAAACCCTGATTCCCGGGCTCTCTGATTGCAAACTTTCCCTCCACGCGCTCCGAGCCGGCGGCGCATTGACCCGCTCGGCCATTGACGGGCGACTTATGGACAAAGCTAGATTAGAGTGTTAACCGTTTAATTAGTAGCTCATCCACAACTGGCATTTAGAATGACATTCTTAGAATAGGTGTGCGCTAGTGTTCAGCATTTCTTTTTTTTTTTTTACAGCGGTAGCTGTTGGTGGCTTGTTTCCCGGTTTTTCGCAGCAGTGCGGCGGCTAGACGAAAAGGTTTTCTTCTCCAAATTTCTCGGAAAAACTAATGTCATGTGTCCTGATGTCATGGGACCTACAAACAAATTCAGGGTCCCCGCTAAATTTAGCAGAAAAATTTGCGTCACGTGAGACCTATGCATTGATTCAGTTTTTCTGCTAAATTTGGAGGAAAAATTGATGTCGCATGACCTATGCACCAATAGGCCACTTTCAAAAATCCCCCCATGCAAGACTGTGCACGTTGCACGCTGGTAACCAGTTGGCTACGGAGCGGTGTGGCATGGTTTTGTTCGATCAGACAGCCACTGCCTGTACTTCTGCAGCCAAGCACGTAAACTTCCGAGCCTGCGTAACTTTTCTTCCCCTGTCATGTGCTTGCATGACAGGGGCATCAGCTAGGGGCGTTGCAATCCATCGTTCTACATTTGCCTACCTTTGCCCAAAATCCGGCACATGGGGAACTACAAAGACAGTGCCAAGTGTTTTTTTCGGTATCTTTCGCAATGCCTACAAAATTGTACACTTGTAGGAAGTCGCAGCAATGGAAACGCAAGCAGCGTATTCCGTCACGACGCAATGATCATGACAAAATCTGAAACTGAAACCAAAACTAAGTGGCCAACTTGTACCCAGAATTCATTCAGAGGCGCTTCAATTCGGGAAAATATCTATTTTGTGTCCCCGCCAATTTGGCGGAAAATTGATGTCACGGGACTCGACGTCACGGGACCTACGGACCATTTTAGGTTCCCCGCTAAATTTAGTGGAAAAATTTACGTCACGTGACCTATGCACCAAATTCAGTTTCCCTGCTGAACTTGGCGGAAAAATCAATGTCAGGTGACCCCTGCTCCAATTCAGTTTCCCCGCCAAATATGGCGGGAAAATTGACGTCACGTGACCTGACATCACGGGACCTACAGACAAATTCAGGTTCCCCGCTAAATTTAGCTGAAAAATTTACTTCACGTGACCCATGCACCCATTCAATTTCCCTGCGAAATTCGGCGGGGAAACATGTTACTATCTTGAAATCATTTATTCATCAACGATGCGTCGACTCCAAATCAACGCAACGTCGTTTCAGTATTAGATTGCCGTACGACCCACGATCGGCGCAATGTCGTCGTTGTCATGTCGTCAAACCAGCAACACGGCCGCCGCCGTCTAAATGCATCACAACCTGCGATCGTTGCGCAAAACATTTTTTTTCCGTCTTTTAGGTGATTGATTTAGACGAACTCCCACCGGAATCGGCGTTGGAGTGGTGCCACCTGATCCAGGACCACGTGTGCCGTGTCTTGGTGGCCGGCGGAGATGGGACCGTCAACTGGGTCTTCACCGCAATGGACAAGCTGAAACTTCAGGCAGGTCCTCTTCTTCCCCCCGCTGCTTTGCAGTGCGGTGCCTACAAAGCATCTCCAACCGGTCTGTTTACCGCGCCGTAAGAAGTGGTTCTTCAATTACCGCCCGACGACGTTGTAGAAGTATCACATTGCCGCCGGCCGCGACACCGCCGGGTGTGTCGCGGCCGGTGTTGCGACACCGGTGGCAGATGTGGCAGACGCTTGTTTCGCTGCCGGTCGCTCACCAGCTTGACCATACACGGAATGTCGGCGGCCAGGAGTTGCGACGACGGCGGCAATGCTTGCGTTTTGCTCGTGCTTTCTGTTGGAACTTCCGCAGCCGACCGCCGGGATTGTGACGTCCGGCTGTGCGTCACGGCTGCTGCTGCGACCTCGTTTGGCGTTGCTTTGGGTGACCACTTGCGACGCACGGGTGGTGTGGACCTTTTCGTATCGGTCGGCGGACAGAGGCGCCGACGCACTCGCCGCCATTGGGTTGCTTTGATTTGGTTGGTTTTAGGTTTCAACATTCTTGGGGCTGTGTTGCCGTTTTATGCCATTTTTGCTTAATTTGGCGATGAAATGTTTCTCTCATAGCAGACAACCAGTGAAACGGTGGTACTGTGCCACTCCGAGGGCTATGAGGGGCTTTCGAGCCTAAATTGCAGGCTTTTCTTACGAAGGCCTTCGATGCATCCGTTTATGGTCGGTGGCGAAACGACCGAACCGATGTGCGAAGAAAATTACCGTCGTCTATGGCCATATTCGACAACGCGAGTTTTCGGAAAAATGAACCAACTAAGGGACTGATACATAAATGCGAAGAAGCAGGTTGACAGCTAGGTGCAATGATCCGAATCGGGAAGACCGGACGAACTCGCGAGTTTGGTACTGAGTGTTTTGTTTTTGTGGACGCCCGACTTTTAGTGAAGTTCGTGGACTAAAAAAATCTGTTACAATGATGCTGAAAATTTATAAAAACAAGGAATATTATCTGAGCCTTTTTCATATAAAAGTCACGGGTTTTTCACTAAAATGTTTTATATGCTCCTAAAATATTTCAACAGTGCAACCTAGGCCAAGTAGGAAATTTCTTCAATTATTAGCTCTGTTCAAGTGCTCATGAGCAGCATTTCACGATATTGGGCGTAGAAACTAATATATTTTTTATATGAACATTTGCTTATGGCATTAACAAGGTATGATATAAGTGACAGGCCCATCAAATTAGGCCTGACATTTGACTTCAGTAAAATTGGCCAAATAAAATAAAGGGGTGCGGGACAACTACCGTATCTCGAAAATTTGGCTGAAGTCTAATGCTAGGCGCTACTTCATGGACCTGTGTAAACAGATCTCGATTTGTTTTAACAAATGCGCTTTGTAAATTTCAGCCCCACCAGCCACTAAATATAAACCTCTAATCGCCATCAGCAATGCCGGACTCAAATTATTTTTGTGCAGACGGTTTTTGTTTTTTTGGCGTCAAATATTGCGGATTTTAGGCACTGGTGAGAGTTAGAACAATGTATGCAAAATTTTGCAATCGCAAGATAAGAAAAAAGCGTTGTCACTACTGCGCATGCGCAGAGCCCAAACTACATTTTAGACGGACACATTGAAATGGCTCTATTTCTTTGGATATTCGAAGATTTTATGTACACTATTCTAAAGCTCTGAACCCTTAAGCTGTCTGTGACAGTTTCTGGTGCAGGAAGTCCCAAACATTGTGTTCAAATAAATTAAGTAAATTGAACTCGCTACCTAAAGACAGTCAATAAATTACCTGGAAGTCTGCCGAAATGGGACCGAGCACGTTATACAGTTTCTTAGAATGCACATGTAAACCGACCAACCGAATGTTTACATCGCAAAAACGATTGAGGACGTCAAACACATGTAGACGTGATATCCTCGTTTCTCATTGTATATTTCTTTTATTAGCCATTTTTGTTTTCCTTTTGCGTTGCATCGGGACAATGTGCTTTTAAAGGGAGGGATGATTCTGCACGCAGGGCCGAGCAAGCAACGCTTGATCACGGACCTGTAGGAGATTCGCGTTTAATCTTGTTTGGGACGTAACTTTTATATTTTCAGCCTGCTTCCTTGTTCTGTAAAGAGCCTGTTCATTCTCACCCCAAACGCGTGACGTTCAAACCTTCTGAACCGAATTTTCGAGATGCTGATTCACACTAGATAAGGAGCTGCACTGGACCTTGTTGAGTCAGTCTCGCTCTCACTTCCTGTTACGCCGCCAAATAGTTGCCTGCTTTTCTGCTGTCTCGACGCTCGTTCTTTATTTTGTTTTGCACAAGTTCGCCAATTAAACCTTTCTTTTCAGTTCATTATTTATTGTCTCTCTTTCTTTCAAGTTTTGTATCTATTAACCAACACGCTCGTTTTCAATTGTAACTGCTCAGTGCTAGTGCTGATTCCTGTGCCTCATCCTCACACGGATTCGGTATGCCGACGGTAAAAGTTATCAACTCGAACTACAAAATGAACTACAGAAGTTTAGCGCATTATGATGTAATGTAATTAGCTAGTAGATATAAGTATCGGACTACACTTTACGAAGTAAGGCAAGAAATCGTGGTGAAATGCGACGAAAAACACGAATACAATGCATCCTTCAAGGCGCAGAGGACTGAGCAGAGCGACGAGTTGAAGCAACCTGATGGCGGCCGCGTCACGTGATTCCAAGATGGCAGCGCCCATGCGACTGAAGATGAAAAAGGTCTATAGGACGTTAAACACATCAGCTGAAGGCTCGTTCCAGGCACCATACTTTGCAGTCATCTGCAATTACCTTGGTAGTGATTCGTAACCTTTTCTCAGTGCCTTTAATTGTTTCACTGCAATATAATTCTTTTTCTTTATGACCACAGCCACCTCCTCCACTCTGTGTCCTTCCGCTCGGCACCGGCAACGACTTCGCAAGGGTGTTTGGCTGGGGTGAAGGCTACAGCTCCTCCGACATCAATGCGCTGGATATCTTGAACAGTCTCAATCGAGCAAGAATACAGAAAATTGACAGGTAACATGTGAACCTGCCTGGAGAGATTTCTTTTGAAGGATCTTTCCTTGCTTTGCTATGACGTTGTTTGGGGTCCCTGTGCCAGGAGCCAGTGAAAACTCTCTCACAGATTTTAATTACATACATATCATAAATTACAATATAGCCTTGTTGACACGTTTTCAGGGGACCGTGGTAAAGACGCGTATGTTTCGGAAATACAGAACAACCAATGATGCTTTGGGGGCCCATGATAAGACAGGAAGCAGCTCTGGCGCAGCAGTTTATTTCACATGGGATTTTATGACTGTGGAGTACTATCATATGTGTTCAAATATTAGTCAACATCTTTTTGGCTCTCATTTTTAAAATTGGGGGTTAATCTGTAATTGTAACAGAAAAATGTGAAACTTTACATTACAAAAAAATTTGGTGAGCAGATTGTGTTAAATCCACGTGCTTTCCTGCATCAGTTGCTGCTCCTAGCGCGCCATTGCAAAGTGGTGAAGCCTAATGCACGCACCGGTGCAATGCGGCAAAGCTTGATGTGTGCATTTGTGTCCTGCAAATGCGATACATCGCACGACGCACGGTGTGTGCATCATTATCCCTTTATTCAATCCATTTCTGCACTTGAGAAATGTTAGTTCGAATTTATTGCAAATAAATTTGAATCCATATTTCCACCCCTTCATAATCGTGCGGGCGCGTCTTGAACGGTTGAAAAGTCTTGCCAGTCTCACTTTGCATCTGGTTCGTCATTTAATTTATAGATATTCGGGTGGCTACTAGATGATTGGGCCATTAAATAACGTGTTGTAAGTGCAAAGCACCATCTTCTTGGTGCCTCTTCGCCGGTGCGAGCGAACAACAAAGGTCCCGACACACCGAGCAAAAAATGATCATCTCGCAGTCTGCGTCACGGTTCAACACGCATTTCACGACACTAAATGCACAATCGAGTGCAATTTGTGTGACCTGATTTTTGAAAGAATTCAGAACTCCCTTTATTTGTTATAAGTAACGTGAAACTAATCATGCATTCAATGACATTTATCACAGAACTATCAGGCTAATGTTGCACGCAAACATTGTCCTTTGAAGTTATCTTGGATTCCTGATCACTTAAAAAATCTTCAATTTATTGCACGATGCCTCGTTGAAAAAATTGCAACGCCGAATGTAAGCAAGGGGATAATTTTTTTATTGCCACTTTCGATCTCTACCAGTTTTAAACTTCTAAGTCCAAACCTTGGTCCATTTGTAGTGGCAAGTTTGAAGGGAGATGTCAAAATAATAGTGCAATTATTTAAAAAATGTTTTTGCATCTTTGGGAAGGGGCGTCACGAACATTAGAATAACAATAAAATTATTTTGACGTTTGACGTCGAAATAGTGACTGCCGAAATGTCAACCACTTTTACTGGTTATCTCTTTGCACTGAGTGGGTTTTCACCGGAAATAATACTTTAGTTAAATATATTTCGCACGATACTTCATTTATCAGTCCGGCTACTAGGGGTGCATATAGGGTCACAGAATATTGAGCATGCTATTTGTTTTGTAACCGAGGTGCTCTCGACTCTCTAGGTGGAAAATCCATATATCTCCCCAAAGGAACCGTTGACCCTTTGATCGGCAAGGCAGACGCGCTAACCACAGAGCTATGAAGGCAGTCATTCAACGCACTCTAAACGGTTGTTTATATCTTTACCATAGGACGCGCTTTAGCGCTGTCACATTACCGGTGCGCGCGTTCCATGCACCGGCATGGCTCATTCCGCTCTCGTGAGGCTGAGCACGGCCGCTCGGCTCACCCTCTCCCGCGCTCGGGAGAGGGTGATGTAGCGGCCGTGCTCAGCCTCACGAGGCAGAATGAGCCCTCGTGATGAGACGCGCGCGGACCGGCTAGCTGTGACAGCGCTGTAAGCGCGTCTATGGTGCGATAAACGGCCGTTTAAGTACCGTTGGTTGAGACTAGCTGAGACGCCAGAAAGTCTGGTCAGTACCACTTTTGAGTGTTTGTGCGTATGGCGCGTGCTTTGCTCGCCTTCTAAGTGACACAAACGCACGTGCTGGGCTGCGGAGATCGTGCGCAGGGCTGTGAAAGTGTCAACAAATTTAGAATCGCCTCAAGAGTGGGCTGGCGTATCTAGAGTGTGCTCGGCCACCTGACGAACGCGCATAACTCCGCACCGTTTGATGCTATTCGCATTAACGTAGATAATCATTCCCAAAGGATGGGTTCTGCTGATTTTT
>JAZHYW010058451.1:0-35233 GCA_037355805.1 Ixodes ricinus
CCGCTTTCACGTCGACTCTTTACGCGTGAGTGCTGCCATATTTAATTCTGACCTAGCTGGGATAGAGAGGAAATACGACTTTTCTTTTTATATTCCGACTGAAAGAGCGAACCATTAAAGTCACTGCTTCTTAAATAAACGATAAACTGTGAAGATTTGGCAATGCGGTGTCAGTATACTACGCGAAAAGTCATTGAATATAGTAATACACCCCAGAAATTACGCAAGCTGCAGCCATCTACACAGCTATATTCATCCCGGTTAGCTTTCATTTGCGTTCCATTGACATTCTTTATTTTATTATTGTCATGCAACGTCCTCGACGTGATTGAAGGACTTTTTAATATAAATTATTTTGAGTTAATTGCAAGAATGGCCGCATGAATTTAAGGCATCCCAGCATGATTTCAGTTGAGTGAATGCTCAATTGTTAGATTTATAGGTGAGCTTTTCACCGCATCCGATGGGTTTGCGGTGAGCTTTCTCTCCTGTGAGCTTATTTCCGGTGGGTTTCTCCGCCACCCTTCGGAAAGCGCCTTTCTCGCGCGAGCGCGTGTGCAAACAAATAAATCTGCTTGAACCGTCTTTCTCTTTTCTCTCTCTCTCTCTTTCCTGTCTGACAGTGAAGAGAAGAACAGTCCCTCGTTATTTCGAGTCTGAAAAGCCGCCAGCCGCAATGGTCGCTCGTCCTTACAATCCTCCCTAGCCTTCTTCCTCAACTCAAAAGCGAAATGAGAAATCACGTGGTCGTGACGAAGTATTTTACCGGAATGCCATGACTCCGAGCTTCCAGCGTGCTTTTTAGCCCATCGGGGAACTTGTGACTCGCAAGCGATTATAATTACGTTCCGTCGCGGCACTCATTGGCCACGAACGCCAATCCAAATATTCGTCGACGGATTGACTGTTGACGGGCGCATACGTCCGAGTGACGCAGTGCTCGTGTCCCATGCGTGAGCTGGGGTCGGCTGACGTGCTTTGGGTACCGCGGATGTATCACAGTGAAAAAGGCGGAAAGCCTTTCGAAGGAAAGGAGGTACGAAAATAGTCCGCTATATTTTCAAATATTCGTACCGAAAAAGCAGGCTTTTGACTTTCAACCCTCTTTCTTTTGGTACACTAAACGATATGCGATTAGAAAAAAAAAACAAAAAAAACCAATCTAAGATCACTAATCCCAGCCCAAAATGTATTTTAGGGCCCCCTTTAAGAACCACACCTATGATGATTCTTGCTAAGGTAATTCATTTCTTCGGTGTTCTTATCGGCGTATACCGCACTTCCATTAGCCCCAGAGCGATAATATATTATGCTTGGGACTGGCACGCCTCTAGTTGCCGTCAGAGACGTACCTGTCCTGGGCGGCTCGACGAAGGGCATCATGCTCAGGTACTCGGCCTCCTGCTCCTCCGCGACGGCCTCGGGGGTCTCCGGTGGAACCCGGGTCATGCCGTACGAAGGGTTGCACACCGGCACCGGCCGGCTGGAGCCGGGGCTCTCGTAGTGGCAGGGGGCGACGTTCTCTGCAACGCGTTCCACGGGGGAGCCCTTCGTATACGCAGCGCAGCCGAATCGGAGCTCCAGTAATCTGTCGGAGCAGGCTCAGCACGTCTCTATGTATGGGCCGATTACCGGAGAGTTCTACTTGCGATTGCCCAGCATGGAGCGGCGCGATGGAGACAAGGAATTTTCGCTAGGTCTCAACTTCGTGTAATCGTACTATATTGTTCGAATGTAATTTTATCTGGGTGTTTGTGACTGTATCTAGTGTTAGAGCAGAGACACACACCATTGTAAAATAGACTTCGCCTGTCAAAGCACTCATAAATTATTGTTTCCTTTTCTGACTTTAGAGATTTGACGTTTGTCATGTTGAGAAAGCTCCTTATATTGCAAGAGAGAAACACATTTTTTTTGCGAAATTATTAACTGTTTTCATGGAACGCAGCCGGCGTTGTCTGTAGCCGCGAATAACGGCAAAGAAATTCCCTCCGCGGAACGGCACTTAAAATGGCAGCGACGCGCTCCACCAGGGTGACGCGCGCTCGGCCGCCGCTCTCTCCCCCTTTCGGGTCACGTGTCAGGCGTGTTGTCTTTATATGCCATGCAGCAAAGCAATACCTTTGTAAGGAGCTTCGGATGAAAGAAATGTACTATCGACGTGCGCTAGTAGCTTGCAGCTATATATTTTGAATTTGAGTGCAAAGGTAATACACCAAAAACATTATTTTAAATTTCACAGAAATTATGTTTTTTTGTACAAGTTTATGTTCTTATAATGAGAAGATTGCGACATAGGTTTAGAGGGAGAAATCGCGAAATTTCATAGCTCGCACTGGACCGTGGGAGGTACTTGTGGTGGGTGGCCTTACCATAATGCGTATGCGGAGGGACTGTGCCTGGCGCGGACTTCGTGGGCTCTTGAAGAAGTTGTGACAGTAACTTGCGTCTGTTCTTCAATGGACACGTCGCCTGCTGCCTGCAGTCAGAAAGAAAGAAAACGGCGAGATCCCACGCTTAAGGTTTTGATAAAAGGTAAGTCACAACCACCATTTTCGTTCTGCGACGTGAAAAATAGTAGCAGAGCGATATTTACGTGTTTTAATTAGTGGGAGATCTAATAAAATATGACGCGTTGGTTATATATAGGCCGCCTTGCGTACGCCAGAAACAGCAATAACATAAGTAGTTCCGCATTGCAAACCCAACCGAGCCTAGCTGGTATGCCTATTTGTGGTCTTCACCCACTCAATCCTAACTAAACAAATAAATAAATAAAGAAATCTAGCAAGCTTTTATTGTTTCGTGAAAGTTAACTAGTTACGTGCAGCAATATCGAAGATACAATCTCGAGTGCGCGCCCCGTTCCCTGAGGTGTACATCAAGAGCGGAACTCGAAGTACGTGCTTCACCCGATCAGTTATGATTATTTTCTCGATGCCCGTTATCACAAAGGTTTCCAAGCTACCTCTTGATAGATGACCGCGTGACGTATATTTTTCGCTAAGATAAAGAAGCCCACGGGGTAACGTTGATGACGTCCGCTTGCCTGAAAGTCTGTGATGACCGTGGCCAGCCGGTGGTGTCCGGCGCTGGAGGCAAGCTGTGCGGGGCAGTGTCCCTTGCAGTTGAGCAGGTGGCAGCAGGACAGGGCACCGGGGCACTGGAGTAGCACCGAACACAACTCCTCCAGGCCGTAGTGAGCGGAGAAGTGGAGCAAAGTCGGAAGAAACTCCTCGCCTACAATAGACACAGACCATATGGCATAAAAACACACACACAAACACACACACACACATACACATGCACACAAACACACGCAGGCACGCGCGCACGCACGCACGACACGCACGCACGCACGCACGCACGCACACACACACACACATGCACGCGTGCACACACACAATTTCTTGGGGACAAATTGAAACCCCCAGAAATCATGCACAATGGAACGCATCAAGGAGCGGCCAATGTCTGAAACCCGTGAATTCTATAGGCACTGACAAGGCAAGAACGCGCAGGAGGCAAGAACGGCAAGAAGAACTAAAGGTTCTCCTTACCGTTCTCATTCTGTCGGGGACTATGCAAGTTTCGATGCGTGCACCATATAAGTTTAGAGGCGCATATTCCACGGCGTCGTGCTTTTATGCCGCTTTATCGCTTTCTGCAAAGTGCCTTTGAAGTTTCCTTCGTCTAGCTGTCCCTATCGCCGCAAGGATTGGCACGTACTGCGCTTCCTCTCTGCAGCCTGGTGCAGAGGCCCGAGCAGGTGGAACCCCTGGGCAGGCAGGTTGCGTCGGAAGTTCTGGGCGAGCGCCACGTCCACCTCGTGCAGCGTGGCCAGACCCAGGGTGAGGCAGAGCATCTCGTAAGGCGAGCTGACCGTCTGAAGTAGCGCGTGCAGCTGGGACAGCTGGGACTCTGCACTTGAGCTGGCGGACACCCAGCAGCGCAGCATCGCAGCGGAGGTGCACGTTGATCACCTTGGAGACCTGCGGAAGCAGTCTGACGCCCGCCGACAGAGGTCAGGGTTCGTCACTGCAGTGGACACGTGAGCACGGACGGGGAGTACCATAAAAGACTAACTGCTCTTGCACCGATCCATCCATTGAATAAAGCCTCAAAGTAACGACACTTAAGATATCAGGTGGCTATATATAATTCTTTCCAGTTATTTGAAGCATTATTTAAAAACGAAAAGAAAACGTGTTTTTCTTTCTTTCCATTCTCCAGAAATGTTAAAACAGTCCGCGACAGACTCAAATAATATCGCCCGATCTTCCTAAAACCACATAATAAGATCCAAGTCGCATTTTCGAATCGTAACTATCGACAATTGAGACCGATCTGCACCAAGCGAATATTATGAAGCGGCGCCCACAAGACAGCCGGCGGACGGAGTGCCGATACTGTCGCTTTAATAGTGGTACTAATCTAAACCATCTATTTAGGGTATAGTGCAAGATAGAAGGCCTCCTTCCGACACCTAGAAAGCTATGTGATCGATGGAATACGGAACGTCCACCTGACTTGAAAAGGGGAACTCACCTGGAACTACAAACTGGAGCACGTACGGGTTCTTCCACTTGACCGGCACCTCCTTCAGCCCCGAGTTCTCGAGTGAAAGTTGGATATTCTGGTCCTGTTGCACGGGCTGGTTCAGCATAACGAACACCTTGTTATTGCCCTGTATTCGGAAGATGCAAAGCGCCGCCAAAGATTAGTCCTTGCGCGCATCCCTGACTTCTGCACACTGATTTGCAGCAAGAAAACTTTCGAGTCAAGACCACATTATGTACACAGATTGTGATCATAAAGAATTTCTAGTTTACGAGCTTAAGAAGGAAAATAACGTCCTACAGATCTACGATCATTGTATATTTGCCTTTAAGTCGTCCGTCATGCCGTGGATTGGCATGACCTCTAGATGTCATTCTCCAAGATGCATTTCAATTAGGGCTGGGAAATTGACCGATTAACCCATGTGTTCTTCTGATAACGTCTTGTACAAACAGCTTGCTACGTTAGTAGGGCCGGCCCCGAAAAAAAAAAAACAAAAAAACTCACACTTTAAAAGTAATATGGGCGCAGTAGAAAGTGACTGCGCGCTTCCATAAAAAAAAAGAAAAAAAAAGAAGCTTACATTATCTATAAAACCGAATGTTTAGTAAGAACATAAAACATTTGTACAGGTTTGAGGATATTGTATAGTTCTGCGTTATTTTCTCAGGACTTTGCAATCACACAAACCGCAAGTTTCCCGTCTTTTTTGTTCTCGATTTATAAAACGTAAGACGCTGCGGCAGAAATTAGCGTTTTCTTCTTGTTGTATTTCGCATATTTGACACCCCTCTGTTATCGTTTTTTTTTTCTTTGCCTCATTTAAAAATTTTTTTTAGCACTTAGACACTCTAAATTAAAACCAAATGTATAAGTTAAAAAATTTAATAAATTGTTAAATTGATTTTTAAGGTCAATTTTTAAGTCAACTTTGACAGGTCCCTGCTTTAGTTAAACTTAAGATAAATTATCTTTTTTTAGATCTATGGAAAGGCATAAACAAGCTGATTATAGATATAATAATATCATTCAGATCTATTAATTAGCCATCTCGCTATCGTGGCGTGAACAATGTATAAAAACACAAAAGTTGCATGTTTAAAATTAATTTTCTAAAAATAAAACATTTTTTATATTTAGTTTCTGAATTCTTTTAGATACTATAGCCGACAATAAAAGAAAAGCTTCACAATGTATAAATGTGATATTTTGGTTGTATGTCCTCTTAGTTGAGCCGCAATCTTGTGAAATATGTGTTCCTTTAAATAAACAAGCATCCTACCGACCTTAGAATTTAGCGGGGAAATGGAACTGGTGAGTAAATCACGGGACGTTAATTTTTCCGCTAAATTTAGCACAGGAATTGACGTCACGAGACCTAAGCAACAATTCAACGTATCCGCTAAAATTAGCGGGGAAGTTGAATCGGTGTATAGGTCGTTAACGTTACATGTCTGTGACGTCAGAGGCCACGGCTTCACGACATGTGGCCTCTCACAAAATCCAAAGCGAACTAGCCAACGTTAAAAAACAAAACAAAAAACAACAACAACAACAACAAAAAAACTTTAGACGTTGAAGAAGAAGGACGGATAGACCATCGAGGCACAGAAGCCCGCACACCTGGTGCACCTTGCGTGGACACAACCGGAACTGCGGCTGGCCGGCAGACGCGGCCCTCGCCGCGGCTCGTCGCTGTGCCTCTTCGACGCGGTCCAGCATGGATCGCGTCGTCTCCACGACGCTGAGCACGAAGTCGCGGTCCTGGTTGCGAGCCTCGAGCAGGGGCCACGAGCCAAAGGCCGGGAAGGCCGTGCAGCGCGGCCCCAGCTCCTGGGTCTCGACCCCGCACAGCATGGCGAGGCCCCGGTCGGCTTCCAGCAGACGACCCAGGGCGAACAGCTCGGCGCCGCGTCGGTCGAGGGCATCCAGGAACTCCGGAGACACGATCAGAAGCACCACCTGTGCGGACACGCGACGCGGCGAGATCGAGCTCCGATTCCACGTCGAACCGCTCTTCTCTAAACAAGGTGATATACCTCGTTTCACACTAGGTTTTAACCGCTAAAGTCCCTATAGATAAGAGCTTCCTACAAGTAGCGACATTCTTTGAAGCGCCGACTGCGTGATTTGTACAGGTTTCAGGAAGCGATTGGCGGCGCGCAGCAGAGGTTTGAACTGAAGGCCGCCATTTCGTTCCAGCGGAATGTGCTTTGTCATTTGTATTGGTTGTCATTACCTCTGTAAAAGAAGTATCAGGTATATACACTTTTTAATTACATTGGCTGCCGTCGGCTGATATAGGATAAGGGTGCCGCTCGGAACATCATACCCAGCGGTCTTCCGGTACTGAGTATTCTTTCTACAATACACGACGATCGCGAAAAAGCGAGCGTTTCCGCGGCACTTCGAGGAAGGAAACAATGCACGTGCGTTGTTTTGACAGCGGGCAATACAGGAAGTCGTCCCCGCGTAAAGTAATCGAAGAACGTTATCGCGCCGTGCAACCATGCAGGACGCCAAACAACATGACGCAAACGAGAAAAAGAAATAAAAAAGGTAAGAGAACTTTATTTATACAAACAAATGTGAGTGCATGGTATATACAAATACAATGGAGATTTATTTTCGCACAAAAAAGCCCGATTTTGCTTTTCTTTTTTTTTTTGTCATACTATAATCTGCGCAATGTTTCAAGTTTCAATTGTTCCAGCTTCACGTTTGCTGAATAATTGACTTCTGGGTCTCCTAAATTAAGTAGAGTTGGTCGATGAGCCCTATGGTGGGTGACAGTCTAGAAATGCACTAGGTGACCGTGTACCTAAAGCCCCTCAGGTGTACCGCCCCCAGCGCGAGCTTCCTGCCCATTGTAACACTTCGGCGCACACGCAGCCAAACCCGACGGAAGGCAGCTTGAGTGTGCTGGAGGCGGAGCGTCGACTAGGTAGACCATATAGACCAACCGGGCTGTGGAATGCGTCCTGTGTACGCGCAGCAGCTCTGGCCCGCGGAATGGGTCAGACTTGACTTCCGATCGCTTCCTGCCTCGGTACTGAGCAGTGGAAAGGTGTAGCGACATTCCTGAGCAACGTGCACCGGCGTACGTACCTTTGCGGAGGCGAATGCCGTCGCCCTTGTCCTGCGAGAGCGGCAGCTCCAGCTGATCGAGCAGTTCGTGGCGTATCGAGAGGGTCCTGCGGCGCTGCCTGTTGCCGGAAGCAGCCGGCCAGGCATCTGCCCACTCACGACCGTCCTCGCAGAACAAGGTGGTCACTGCCGGACGTCATCGTCCAGCCGGGCCCCTGTGCCGTCGTCCGGCTGTCCTGCGGGGTCGGAACGTCGAGGGTGTAAGCAGAGAAGAGCCTCCATCTCTCGGCCGCTTGCACGACTTAATAGAACTCTGGCTCCGGAGTTGTATTTAACTAAAAGATTTGCACGTTCCCTCCCGTAAAGCAAGCAACACGAGCGATACAACATTCTTGTGTGACTTTTACGGCGATGTGACATTCTTCTTACATGACTTTTACATATTCGCTGTAAACGCGATAAAAGAACGTTTACGTTTTGGCTTCCTGGAAATGATTTGGTAAGCTAAAGAAGTTATACTCGATCTGGTCATGGACGTGGGTATACAGGCTGGACAGGTTCCGTCACTTGACCACTAGCCTACGTTCTTGTTAAGTCTGTCTCGAATGTGCGTCGCACATTTTGCTAAGCGAGGTGTGACTCGGTCGAAATAGTTCAGATTCTTAATCGTGGGCCTAATGCGTGCGTAGGTCTACAACATTAATACATCTAACGCACTTTTAAACACGAGAAACAGCTATACGAAGGTAATAAAGCAAGATATCTGGAACGAAGATACTTCGAGTCATTGAAGCCTTACAAAACTACGAATAACCGAACTCTGCGTTCCGTTCCAGCACATACCTTGAAAACGACGCGGCGCGGTTATGACACGCGCTGTTCCAACTCCAGGCGTTGATATCCAAGATGGTGGCACGACGACACCGGTTGACGGGCCGTCCCGCGCACAGCGTATACGCACAACACAGTCGACCTTTCTAACCCGGCTCCCGGAGTCCCAAACAGCGGCCGTCAGAGAAACCAGCCCGCGCGGCGCTCCAAACACGCGACTCCCATGGAGCGATGGGCCTCCCTCGAGCCGCGGCAACACACACTCGCCGCGCCGACCTCCCAGGGCTCGAGAGAATTGCGTCAGAGTGACGGTATTGCGCGGAAGAGTCGCCCGGATTGCAACCGGGAACGGAACACACCCTTTGGCACGGCGACGCTTCTCGACGCAGTGTGCCTGCCGGGCCCGCGCTTCACACTCTCCCGCTGCGAAAGGGGAATCGGCGGCCGCCTGCGTTACGCCGCAGTCCCACTGGTCGTAGATCATACAAAAGAAAGACACGGTGTTTTGGCTGCAGACATGACGAGAGCCATATCCGCGGGCACGTCTCCAGACGGTGTCCGCAGACTGTTCCTTTTCTTGTGTGATGTCCTTGAAGTGCTGGAGCGAAAGCCTCGCTGCAGAACCCGTGGGGGATCTCAGTTCCATCCGAGCTCTGATTGGCTCTGACTTTGAAGGATAGTGGGTAGATGCCAAGGCAGCTTCCTTCGAGGTCTATACCACTATCCTTCAATCAGAGCCAATCAGATACTCGGCGTTCTGACGTCCAAGACGTCCTGCTCAAGAAGCAGGCGAACTTGCGCTCCGTATAGCAGTCGTACTGTGCTGCAGGTCGGAGACACTACACGCACATTGGGGCTTCACAAACTTCTCGCTGTGGACTAAAAGATACAACACGACAGAGTTACGATGCTTCAAGAGGGGGTTCCCAAAGTGCTGCGTCTTGCCCACACTTGTCGGGAGGGGACGGTGTCGTGAGGCCTGTATAACTTGAAGGGTCGCATTTTTTCCAGCAAAGTGCTCGGGAACCGTTAACCCTCGCGCAGCGAGCCCGGCTGGCTGTGAGCCAAGGGCGCGCGCAAGGAGTTTGAGCCGCGGTTGTTTGAAGGGTCCTGCGCTTTTTAGTGCCTGCGGGATATAGTTGGGGCCTGTGGGAGGAGGGAGGACAGATCCATGCCGAAGGTGGAATGTCAGCGTCATCGTGCTTGAGTGTGCAGACAAGTCGGCCATCGACCGCGAATAGGCGTCACTCACGAAGGTTGTTTGCGTCTGTCGTTCCCGCAGTCCCGCAACGCTCTCGGCAACCCGTTATGAGATTCGAAACACAGCAGACAAGGTTAGCGGCGCGCATGCGCGGTTGTGGCGTCTTCGTTGCGGAGAGCGTAGTGGAGGGGTGAAACCGGTAGATATGTACGAGAACTCGCTGCACGGAGTTTTAGTACGTCGTTCCGATAACTCCGATAACCATATCCGATACTGCCTTTGTGCATGCATCGTTTCATCATCGGATATCGTTGTCCGGATATCGTTATCGGAGGTACCGGAACAATCTACTAAAAATCTCTACAACACAGCGTAACAGGACGTGTTGTTGGGCTAGTTGGTGCACGATGCCGAGGAGACTTGTAAGCGCCAAACAGGGACGAACACGGGGAATTAGACTTGGACAGTAGACAGAACGTTTGTCCGCGAAACTGGGTGAGTTTGGTCGCACGTAAATGCTTGTGTTCCTTAGGGGAAAGTATATCTATCGTGGAGACTGTGGTTGTTTAAGAGTATCAGATCAAAGGGGTCGTGAAACATTTTTTCGAAATTCTGAGCTATATGTCTTTTTGGAATCCTTCTCCTCTATTACATAACCCACGCTCACTATTTTGATCGTCCAAATTCATTTGCTAGCGTAAAAAAATCATTTCAGTTTTTCGGGGAGCTTTCCTCTCAGTTCTACAAACAAGTCACGGTAAGTAGCCAATAGAGAATTTTTGTTGTCTGCGCAAGATGGCGACGTAGACCGGAATCGATGGGCGCAGCCAGAGCGTCAGATTTCTCTCCAACAGCGGCGCCATAATGACGTCGCGCACGCAAGTCAACGGGGCTGTGTTGCAAATCTTACCTAAATGCAGTGATGTGAGCGGTCCGAATCATTTTGGAGCAGCTCTTGGAGCAGCCAAAAGTCAATTTTGGAGCAGCAAAAATAACTTTTGTAGCATCATTTTTATTCACACCATTGCAGACATTATGTTAAGATTAATGTGTCGGCGCGTCCAACTAAAAGGCAATGTCTACATTGACTTCTCACTTACGTGCAGCCCTTTGTTAGCATCAATTGCACAGCAGGAGTGAGTCCCTCAAACACAAAACTAGCGTTTAGTTGCGTGGTGAAGCACCAGACAGGGTGAGAAGGTGAGTGAAGAAGGACAGCACAAACTGCTGTGAAATGGTTATTTTAGGTACTGAATCTCACTGAAATAATATAATAATATTGAGCCCATAAATTAATGATTCCTTCGAGTTCTAAAGGTTGTAACAAAACAGCAATTTATAATTCAGATAAAAAAACAAAGCACTTGGTCACTTGATTATGAACGTCAATTACATTTTATGTGTAGAACTTCACAACAAACACGGCAAGTGAACAAAACTTGAAAAGCAATCCCGCCAAACTCATTAAGGTTGTTCCCGAGCTTCCATCCACTGCTCCTGCCAACATAGTTCTAATTTACTCCCATCTATATAAAAGTGGTAGCTAAACAAATTAGTAGGCATAAATAAATAAATAAACATTCGAAAGAGCGCATATGAAATGTTCTTGCAATACCGAAGTATCCTCGCTAAATCTCGATATGAAAAAAGGTACCGCCAGGATATCGTAGTCTATCATACACTACAGAGCCAAAGTTGTATTCAGGAATTGTGTCGCGTCTCGCTCTGGAGGAGTGCTTTCCCTGTAGCACGGTGGTGCGCTGCGGCAAAGCAAGACACGCAAAATCGCGATGCTTACATTGCGGTTTTCGCTTCTCTGCAGTACACCAGTGCGCGAGGAGAAGCGCACTCAACGAGACTAACTAATCCTCCAGCAGTACAGACGACGAACATGATAATTATTGCGAAACTTCCGAGTACTGTCAGCCTTTCGTACGAAATGCGATCGAATAGTACGTTATTTGAGACGATAGTCAAAAGTTCTGAGAATTCGTATAAGCATATCGTAACGGTCCGGCCGAGTGGCGAGGCCTGAGCTATAATATTTTCAATATCATTAAAGTGAAATTAAGTTTTGGCGCAACGTTGGCGCGAATTTCTCACGTTTTGGTAAAATGTAGCAGGATGTAGCAGGGTGAGCACTTTGGCGCAGTTTGGCGCAAATGGCGCAGAAATCACATCACTGCAAATGAATCCGGCGGGTCGTGTCTAGTGACAACACACATTGAAAAACGCTGCAAGCAGGTAGGTTTTAGAAGGCTAAGGTACAAAACCCTTACTCTGAAGTAAGATAGAGTAAACTTTGTCACCCAGCCCGGATGACATCTGACGTCTGATATTTTGCTCAGATAACTGTAAGGTGTCCTACCTCCCTGAGCTCCATGGTGTCGCCTCTTACAGCGCAGTCGGCTTCTGAGTTTCGAGCTGAGCTTGAGAGTGTTCCAGAACTCCTGTTGCCAGTTAAAGGAGCGGTAGCAACGATATTGAGTTGGAAATGTTTTTCACTTTACACGAGCTTACTGGCACTAGTGGGACTCAAGGATACTCGCACGCAACGCCACTGGCCAAGAAACTCCTTTGTTGCGGTGTAATTTCAAGGACAAAAGCGATCATTTTCATTCAATCTCTCTTTGCAAAATTTGATGACGTAACGTGGGGACTCGCAGTACACCCGTGCGACGATATTTGAATGCGGTTCATAGATTGGACCCGGAGCATGGCGTAGGTCGTTCGATTATGGGCTCGTGATAATTACCAGCTCGAGAAGCATTCGGTAGTGGCCCGCGTCCAATCGCTGCAACGACGACAACAGCCGAGCCATGACAACGTCTGGAACTCAGCGCGTGTCCTGTGCTTTGCCAATCCGGCAGCGGCGTGGCTATGACCAACTTTTGGCGGCATATAATCGGCTCCAGGTCACGTGGCCGCTTGTCTCCGGCTGGCGAGTTGAGGGGGTGAACGCTTTCGCCTGCCTTTCGACTTCTTCTGGAGCGTCCTCATTATGGGGTGAAACACGAACGCGTATGTTTGTCATAGGTCACCTACGTCAGGATCCGTTCTCGAAGCGGCATTTGCGCAAAGCGCGTAATATTGCTGCATCGCCCTCTTTAAAGATTCCTGATGGCAATGCCCATTGTGTTCGCGATGAAAATATATGAGTCAGCAGAATTGCAGACACTAAAGGTTGAGCTTTGATAGAAGACGACGAAGGGAGGAAATAAACATATAATTAAGACAGGAAGCTACCAGAGATGCCCTGGGGTCATGAACTGCTCTATCAGAGGCACAGGCGAGTTGGACTCAATCCTCGTCTGGAACATCAAACCGTAGCCTCTTCCAAATATCCGGGCCGAGGGCTCTGCCGCACTTGAATATCTCATCTCGTAGTCTCCCCGCGAAGAAAGTGGTCGGGAGAGACGACGACCAGCGTGCGTGCGCCGATAATCGTCCGGACCATTGAGGCCAATGGTTCGAAGCCTCAGGATTTCGCCGATGTGTAGCCCGCGCGGCAGGTTATCAAACCGTATGTCGACTGCGCTAATGTACGCGTTGCAGCGGTGGCTACGCAACGCACACGGTTGGCATGGTCGGCGCTGGCACGCGCACTACAGCGCGCGGGCGACGATAAACACGTTACCACCACAACCTAAACCTGCCGCGAACCGAGGATGAGGAGCTGCGGAAACGACAAGCAACCGAACAGCTGACTGAGCCACCGTTGCTATGGTTACGAAGCTAAAAACTTCGGATGTATTTGAGACCGAGGCTCAATCGCAGATTACGCGATGCGAGCCTATGATGTAAATAATATAAGAGCGTCAGTAAATTATTGCTATGACTTTTATCATTTTCAATTTGTTGTTTGAACGTATTAAACACAGTAGGAATATCTGTTCCACGCTTGCCGCATCCTCTGAGTTGATGTTTTGTGTGCCACTGGCTATTCTTACACGGTGTCATATGGTCGTTTCAGAATCTTCGAGACATAGAATCCTTCCTAAACGCGGTTTGCCATAACCCAGATGCAATGTTTGGCTCGCCAAACCATAGGAAGCAACATGTTCGGGCTGTACGACTATAAAGTGCATTAAGATGAGGTAGATGCATCTCACAGCTTCCTTTTAATAAAGTTGTTAGTGCTGTGCCTTTTACTTTGCGCTCGCTCCGGCGGAGAACGTCGTGCTGCGGTGTGGGATAACATTCTACCGCGGGTTTAGGTCACACAAAGGGGCACTCACACTATATATAGGATATCGAAAATGAAAATAATATAATATAGAATAAGTGAGGCAGTGGCGGAGCACAGCAGAAGAGCAGGCTTGACACGAAGACAATACTAAGAAATATGGGAAAATGTACGAAGGGAAACAAGTGGTCCCTTCGCCATTAGGTTCAACCGCCAAATCTGAAGCGCTCACTTACCCCGTTGTGGCAGAGTCTTAATTGCTGAATTGTTTCTGACCGGCGGCCTACCGAGCTAGGCTCAGTAATAGTTCCATGAGGGGCTGTGTCATCGCAGGAGACCTCAAAGCAGGAACATGTGCGTCAGCCGTGATGCGATAGCCTATAATTAAATCGCAGCCGTATCTTCGCACATTGACGCCGCACACACAAAACGTGGCTGCAGAGTTTCACCGGCTTTGTTTGAAATATGGTCGGGCAGGACAAATCTGAATCTGCGATGGCGGGCGGGAACGTTTCGAGAAATCCTCATCACCATCGTTTCCAGTAGCTCATTCGTACAGCAATATGGGTATTGTAAATGCAAGTAACTTTACTCGTGGTCTCACTGTGTCTGTAATGACACCACTGCTATTAGAAATTTCACTGCTAAAAACCATCCAACATTACGCGTGAGAAACTGGATATATCCAGTTGCTGCAAAATATTGAATAGGTTTAGAAACTTCCATTGCGTTTATCCACTTCCTCCGGGATCACCGAGCACGTGGCGATCGTCACTTCCGTCCTCAAGCACGTTGACGGCGCCATTCAACCCACATTTGCGCGATCGTGCTTCAGCTATCGCTTTCATATCTTCGCATATTGTAGGCGACAAAGACGTGTTTTTTTGCGTGTTTTTGTCGCTTATGTTTTTTCTATTTTTTCGCGGTAATTCCTTTACAAAATGCTAAAGCAGCTTCACATGGGGTTGTTGTCAGTATTGTTCTCGCAGAATTTACGCCCAAACAAACTTCTGTGTTGGCTTTCTGAAAAAAAAGTGATAAGAAAAAGTGATAAGCTCACCTAAAACATTCAAACAACGGTAAAAAAAAATCGATGAGGGCTAGAGGATTTACGACCCAAAATTAATATGTCCATGAACCAGCGGTAGCTCAAACGAACTCGCGTTTCCTGAGGTTCGTCATCACGCAATTCTCGGCCACTTAGCATAGCGCGCATATTTGAGATCGCACACGCGTGTGAGTTCGTTTTTCTTGTAACGGATCGTTCTGAATCCGTACCCCAAAAATATCAATATACTCGGCTACCCTCGCATTTCATGTTCGGCGGCGCGTTCTGTTTTACTTGGAATTTACTTTTCGTCGCAGGTATCTGCCACAGCGGCCAAGTTTTTGCGCGTTTCTAAGAAAAGCGCGATTTGCATCCATGTTTATTTATGCGCCAGTCAGGCTGAAATATCCGAAGAAAATAGACGGTGTCTCCAAACAAATAAACATATATCGCGACTAGACTGCACATTTTTATGCAGATTAAGTGAGGCTAGTAGAAAGCGAAGCGTTCAAGACACACAAACAAAAAAGATATGACACTCAGCCAAATCAAGAATGAAACGAGCAATGTGACTCATCACGGGGATATACTTCTAGGAGGATCGTATATTCATTTTTAAACTTTATTTATCAATACTGAAAATTCTGTGGGGGGGGGGGGGGGTCGGAGGGGGGGTTTAAGCAGAGACGATGTAGATAACCAATACAATTAGCAACATAAATCGCTGAAATTGATTGAAAACACCACTTACAGCTTAAACGTACTGAAAAGAGCCTCGATTACTAAAAAAACAGACAGGACAACACACAAACACACACAAGGTCTCAAACTCGACTGTGTTCAAGATCTTGATTTGTGTGCGTGATATCCTCTTGTGTTCTCAGTATAATGGGTCAGACCGTTTAGCTCGTTGCATTTAAAAGCCATATGTTTTTAAATAAATTTGAACTACGCCCGAGCGAAGATCAGATCGCGCAATGATGATGATGATATTTAGCTTTCACCAGCTCGTTTGCACCCTAATGTTGTTCGTGAATAGACCGATCTCACCAGCCAGTTTGACGCTACGCCACCGCTGCCGCAGTGCATCGAGGGAACTGTTAAGCCCAGCATGCGTGCGACAACCTCACTGGAGCTCTTAGCGCGTAGAGCACGAGAAGGCACGAGCTCTCGCGTGCATGGCCGTCTGCACTCCTGCGAACTCAAGTTATGGCGGCGGCGCACGCACATGCGCCCAACGCTTAGTGAGATCGGTCTGTCATATGCGATTTATCGGCTCATCCCCTTGTCATTTTCTATTTTTTCGTAGTTTCATCTCTTCGCGGGCGCTGAGATTTGAAAAAAAAAAAAAAACGCGGGAATTCACCCGTACTTTTTGTATCCTTTTTCTTCTTCTTCTTGTAGTTGCAGTTTTCTCTAGGCAAAAGTACCAGGGCCGGTTTGCTCACCTTGCGGCCGCGGCTGCGGCTGCGGCCAAGAGGGATTTTTATGTCACGTGACCATCTTCATGGGGACAACGAAGTACCTAGCGTGCCGGCCTAATGGCGGAGAAATCCGTATCGCTTCAAGCACAAAAGCCTAATTTCGCTCGCAGAAACTGTCTGCAGGGACTTTCAACTGGAGTCCAATTGACCGCCCCTTTATACTGGAGAAGCGGCAGGTAAAGTTACGGCCAGGGAGGGTAAATATGAGGCAAAATAAAGAAAAAACCACGAGAGATAAAAGCGGTGGCAGTATATTTATATACCTTCGCCAGCGCCGGCGGCTCGCGCCTCCTCTTGTGGTCGAGAGGTTAGAGTGCCGGCACTTGGCGTCGCGGCGTCAAAGTCCCGGGTTCAAATCGCGCCAGAAACTCTCTTTTTTTTTTCTGCTTGTATTTGACTGTATTCTCACTAAGAATGTACACAAGGCCGTATGAGTTTTATAAAATTATTGGGCGGGTAGTTCTGACTCACCAGTTCGTTGTTCATGACCTCGGAAGAGCGCATACATGTCTCTGGCTTTCTTTACCAACTTCCGCCATGCCTCCTGCGGCTGCCGTGCACTCCGCGGAAAGCTTATGTCGTTGACAATATCTTCCCATGCCTGTCTCTTCGTTCGCCAGGTAACTGTGCTGCTGAATTTCTCTAGAATTTGTTGTTTTCGTTCTCCAATTGCTCTAATTAATTCCATTTGTTGATCCAAAGTCATTTTAGGTGTTTGCGTTCGAGAGATGGTTTGCGATGTCGACGCCTGACTCATTTTTGCATTCGGTTGTGAGCGTCTGCTATCCATACTAAAATTCAACACGTAATGTGTTAATAGTACAAAACGATTGCCACAGCGAGATGTAAAGAGTAAAAATATAACTTTTATCACATTCCATGCAAGTAAAAGTATAATATCTTTTATTTCGGTTTTACGACTTTCTCAGACGTTTGACTTGTTGCCTTGCCTGTAGGATTTCGCTCAATCAATGCATCCACGGCTGCTATTTTTTTTGTGTGTGTTTATTTCGTAGAATCTTTTTTTTTTTAGTTGACACGACTGCAGTGTGTATTAGTACTAAATAGGCGCCTCCTGTTATTGAAAAGAGTCGTAGCAAGAGCGTTGTATATTTAAAAACACATAAAATAGTAGTTGCTGGGAAAGGATGCTTGTTTCGGCCCCGTTTGTGTGAAAGTCATAACGATGCTGTAATCTTGGTGTCCTTTTAATGAACATTATGAAACGATTGTAGAAGCGCGTTAACTTGGCTTACCGTAACCTTTTTTTCCCCGGTTTGTCAGCCGAACAAGTGGGGCAAACAGTAAAAATCGTGTAAGGCGCAGTAGTCCTAGTGGATGATTAGTAAAAAACGATCACACTTAAAAAACAAAACACACTCGCAGAATAAAAAAAAAAGTTTCCGCCGAGATTTGAACTTGGAACTTTCATGCCGCGACGGCAAGTCCCGGCGCTGAAACCGCTCGACTGCTGCAGACGCTGTTCGGACCGGCACTGGCACAGATATATAAATACAGAACCACAGCTTTCGTTTTGCGTGAGTTTTTCTTTATTTTGGCTTATATTTACCTTCCTGGCCGTAACTTTACCTGCCGCTCCTAAAGTATGATGGGGCGGTTAATTGGACTTCCGTTGAAAGCCTCTGCAGTCAGTTTCTGCGAGCGAAATTGGACTTTGTACTCGAAGCGGCACGAGACGCTACCTGCCCATTAGGGGCGAGGGCATGCGGGTCCCTCTTGGCCGCAGGCTGCAGCACGCGGGCTTGCAAGTGTGAGCAAACCGGCCCAGGGAAGCGATTTTCCGACATAGGTTGCCTGGATGTGAGTCGGAGGAAACTTTGTTCCCGGCGTTCTTGAGCGACGAGTGCCTTGGTCGTTCTTGCCGCTTTGCACTTCGCGGGGAAATAAATCTGCCATCAAGATAGAGCATACCCACCATTACGGGGTTAAGAAAAATTACTCCATCCCAATATGACTTTTTTCATAAAAAAAAAAAGAAAACACGATATCGCCGGGGTGGCTTTTTTTTTTCTTTTGATAATAATACTAATAGTTTATTTTCCATGAAGCACATGGTGGAGCAAAAGAACGACAAGCACTCGAAAGGAGGCCCGGCTCAGCCCCTCGGCCCTGGCCATTGGCATTGCAGCGGAAAATAAAACAAAAGCAAATATATACTAATATATGCCACGAGATCACAAAACAGTTATTAATCACCTAATTCGATGCTTTGCGTGCACAGTGCGTTGCTGAACAGAAATCCGAAAAACAAAAGAGTCGTATTCTATAGCATAAACAAATATTTAAAGAATCATTTGAGTGGGGGAGGTAAATCACTGCTGCAGATAATGAGAACGCAAAAGTCGTTTCTGTAACGCCATGAAGCGCCTCCCCCGACTCAGCACACAGAAGCTGTAGCCGACACTTCAGTAGTCAAAAGAAAACATAAATGGACTCGTGTGTTTCGTGTACAAAAAAATCTTTGGTGGGGTTTTGGGGGGTTCCAGATTCCAGAATGACCCGGTCGTCGGCGCTACAAAGGATTTCTGGTTCCCTTCTCCCTACAAGCCAGGAAGGGCGGAGGGGCTGTTAGGGGCGTACGGTGGACGGGCATCCGTGTCCATGTTCGCAGTGACTTTCCAAGAAGCATGTCTGACAAAACCGGGCGCTTTGCCGTCGATGCTTGCCGCGACCCATCGGTTTCGTTCGACGACAGCTACACATACATTTTGTCTCACCTCACGATGGGCCGCTGCGAGACGCTACCAGGCGTACATAGCCAATCCAGAGCTGCCAACGTGTTACGTGACGCCGCTCCCCACGCGTCATTGGCTACTGTGCCGCTCCCGGGTCGAGTCCGGCGAGGACTCAGGCCTAATCACGCTTCGTACCCAACAAATGGCCGCCGCCAATGTTGCGCTGACGGGGATGTAAAAAGGGGTCTATTATGCTCACTCGCGCTTGTGTCTTTCGTGATTAAGGCGTTCTTATTGGCTTAACACCGCCGTCTCGTTGGCTGCAGGGCGATGATAAGATGCTCGGGACGTATCATTCACACGCCCAGCGTTTCTTAATTTGTCGGCGATAATTTAAGGCCTATCAGACGGACGTTCAGAGACATCGTGCCACCGAATGCGGCTCGCAATCTCACGCTTATCGGCATGCGCTGCTACGCCGATTCTTTAAAGCAGGTTCGGTGTGAAGACTTTTCGCGTGTCCGTCTGACCTGGTCCTAAAAGTCTGCGCCACGGCACATCCTGTCGCGATTCATCCTCGATATAGTGGCCATCTTTCACGAGCAGCGACTCCTCGAGGCAGTGAACGAGAAAGTTCACGCCTATTTCACAACCCTCGCAATTAATAGCAAAAACTCGCGTTTCGGTAAAGCTGCGAAAGTGAATAAGTTTTCGCGACTGCGCTCGGTTAATGTCACTCAATTTTTTTTTTTGTGAGAAAAGGATTTGTTGAAGAAGCAAAGAAAACGTTTTGCGTATTCCGGTTTAAACCCCGAAAAAAAAAATCACCTTGTAGTAGTGTACCATGTTCCGACACGGGTTCTCCTGCGCGCGTGCGATCCCGAAATAGTGCGTGCGCGGTGACGGAGCCGGAGCTGGCCGGTGGAGTCGCGGCCGTACGAAGCCGGTGGGCTCCTCCCACACCAGCTGCTCGCCAAACAAAACGCTCGAGGCAGAAAATAAGAAGAAAAGTAAACCGCCAACTTCGGTTTAGCATTCCTCGAGGGGCTACTTGACTTGGCACAGCTTGAAGAGCGTTCGACGAGACGGACGAAATTCTATTCCCTTCGAAAGACATGTAAACACTGGAAGAATGCGCCGTGGACCACCCTCTTCGACATATCACCGCGAGGGCGTTCCCAAGAATAATTTTCACTTCTGACTAAAACGCACCAATAAAGATGTATGTTCCTGTCAGGGGCGCTCGTTTGTAAAGTGCAGCCTTTATTCATTTCGATAAAGTCGCCTGACTGTAAACACTTACCGGGATGTGATAGGATAGTGGTTAGACGTCAAGGCAGCTGGCTTTGAGGTCTCACCCACTATCCTTCGGTCAGAGCCAATCAGAGCTCGGCTTCATTCTGACGTCACCATACCCTGTAAAAGAAGCAGACGAACTTGCGCTCCGCATACTTTGAACGTGCTTTTGGTGTGATCATAAATACTAGTCATTCTCAGAGAGAATGACTAGTATTCTGTGGTCGGAAAATCGGTAGTCTGGAACGTCAAAGAATTTTCTAGACATGAACCGTTTAAAGGATTGTCGGTCGAAACTGGGAGTACTTAAGTTTTTGCGCTCGTTACGTCGAGGGAGCCTTCGTGTAGACAAACAACATTTTTATTTTGATATATGATCTCCCGTTATTAATTAAACCTTTCATGAGCGTATGTACGAAACTGCACCTCGAATTTCGTCAGTGTCAATGGCTGACATCCGTAGCTGCTCCGTGACGTCACAAAACGCAAAGTTTTGTCGGATGGTCGGGGTAACAAGCGTTGGTCGATGGATGTCTTGTTTTTTGTTTCGAATTATATAGTCTCCTAGGTCAGTGGTTCTCAAATGGGGTCCACGGACCCTTTGGGGTCCGCGAAGCCCTGCCTTATCAATCAAACCCAACAATAAAAGTTCTTTTTTTTTTTTAGGTCGAAATGGAATGTTTTAGTTTTCGGGCGAGTTGTTTCGTGTTAACGCCAATAAGAGAGGTCTACTTCACACTAGCCCTCAGTTATATCCATTTATTAAATCATTATTATATTTAACCTATACCTTTCCTCTCATCTCACCGCGAACGGGGGCCTCCATCATCTCCGCCGATCCACAAGGGGTCCGCGAAACATCGATGGGTGAGAACCACTGTCCTAGGCTGTACCCTACTGAAATACGGTTCTTTTATTGCAGTTCCCAAGCGTGTGCAAAAAGTCACGCCTTTTAGCAGGATATTACTCGAAAGCAGCCATAAGCTTCGAGCAAACGTATGCCGTTTCGCGCAAACACAACTGCGACGGCCACCGATCGAATTAGGAGCGCTCGCAAAGCAAAGGATGCAGATTTCGCCTCTGAAGCGGCAACTAGGTACACGAAGCGGTATTTCGGTACACATATCGGCGGATCTACTGGATCGGTGATGAGGCTGCGGGTCTTTCCCTCAGAGCTAGGCGAAGACCGCGGGTCGAAGGCAACCAGCGAATCGTTCAAATGCATGTCGTCACTTGACTTGGACGAGCTTGGCGAATCGTAGCCACGCTCTATTTTCACATGCGGGTCAAACAGAATTTGGCTGCACGCGTGCTAAGTACAACTTCTGGTATTCTTTCCAGGTGGTCTAGCTGTTGGTTTCGGTTTCGCTGCATAAACAAATTGATTGATATTATTTGGGCGAGGAGTGGATGGATTAGTTTAATATCGTTGGCACAGCATCATACCTCGGCTTAAGAGCCTTCTGTCCACTTAGAGCTCAGCTCTTAGCTCTCTTCTGTTAGATGATTGCTGCATAAGCGGGATCTCTATCTTGACGGGAACCCAGTCCCTACGCACGGCGACGATCCATTTTGCTCGTCACTGCACGTCTCGCGGAAAAATGTGGAACGTCATGTCTTGGCTCGCATATGCTGCCCGGTGGCTGGGGCACCCAACCGCGCGACAAAAATCTCACCCAACCACCAAACAAGTCGAGCACAACAGCAAAAACGAAGTACGCTGAGGCGTTCACTCGCGCAGGTAAATGACAGAGACAGAAATGCTCGCTTTCTGTTGTGTGACGTCAGAGCTCCCATGTTGCCACCGAAAGCAGCGTTCACACTGGGAAGTGCGATTGGAGCGGTATAAATTCAATTACTCATGCAGAGGGGCATATAAAATTCAGATATTGCGCGTACGATGCGTCTCGAGGCAATATCAATGATATTCAATTGTTTTCTCAAATACAAAATCTGACCGGACAATCCCTTTGAAAGCTTCGTTTCATTTTCAGCTCGGGTTCCACGCGCGCCGTGAAAACTTCGAGCCAGGCGTCGCGGAGACGGCGTCATGGGGACTGGCGCTGATGGACGTCAATTGGCGTCAGCGAGGGCAGCCGGTTGCCATGGCACTGCACTGCCCCGAGCAATTGCGAAGGCAACGGCGCGTTAGACATTAACTCCGAGGTCACACCCATCCGAATCTGTTCGTGCACTTAGACGCGAGCACTAATGCGCCAGAAATGGAACGGTCTTTGGTAAAGTCTACGATGTGCTCTCGGACCAATTGGTCAATTTGCACGGCCCTTCATGGGCCTCCGACGGATGACGTCAGCGTTGTGCTATATCTTTTTTTTTGCTGGCGCTGTTTAACAAACGAACTTAACAGACGAGTACCTGACGTCGCGGTCGGCCCGTTCGTCTTCCAGTCGACGCTTCAGTTCAACCTCTGACATGCCGGTTTCAGTACAAGAAAAAAAATGGAAGTAAAACCGCAGGAACGATTTGACTTCAATTAATCAAATCGTTACTGCGGAGGCAGTACGATCGCAGCAATACTCAATAAAAACGGCAAAATAAAAAAGCGTCAAAATAGCACGTTCTGACTGCCCTGCGTGTTCACTATGAATACAGAAGGCACTTTGCAATATTCCTGTATTTAACGTATATGGGGATTGCCAAACTGATATGCTAGAACAGTTCTTCCAGGGAACAGCATTTTACCTAAAAAAAAGAATTAAAATAAAAAAAAGTTGTTAGCTTTGTTTTTGAACTTTAGAACCTGAGCCATCACGTAACATTTTCAAGCAGAGTGAGAGAGAGAGAGAGAGAGCGATATTCTAAATAAGGAATGCCTTAACTGCTACTGTCGGGGTCTTTTTCAGTCTTGTTAGAGCTCGAGAGACCAGGGCCTGGGGGTACAAAAACCTTCGGTGAGCGTTAACACTTTCTTCCAGACACTGACTCTGGAAATAGACTAGGCTTTCGTAAGGACAAGCGCCTAGGGGTTGGCTATTCATCATAACGTCCCCAGCGAGAGAATTGCATAAATGATCAATAACGATCGCCACTTAATTTGTATTTTCAATTTCCCTTCCTGATTGCAGCATGTAGCAAGTTGATCGATCAACGAGGCCATCTCCGATGCCATACCTCTTTCGTCACCCCGAAAAATTAGCAAGGACAGAAACAACTCGTACTGCAAGCAAGCAGGAGTCCCGTCCCATGCACTGATTCTGTGAAAATAGAAATACGAGCGCTTGAGAAGCACATGCATCTCTCAAAGGGTGCTTCACACTGAAGCTCATCTCGTGCGCGAATTTATACCAGCATCTCTATGAAGATTCCTCAACACACATTTATCGTTGTCATTGGGAAAGAAAAATTTGTTATTTCTCCAGTTTGAAAGAGAACAAACGTGAATGAATCGCTGCCCCACATTAGGGAGTTTTCGTAGACCGTTTTCGCCCTGCAGGAACGTATCCAAAATTTTGTTTTCGGGGGGGGGGGGGGGGGGCCCGCTCATGACAAAATGCTGTATGAGGGGGAGGGGGTGAGAGGAGGCCCAAGCAGAATGGAAGATTTCGTGGGGAGGGGGTGGCCTATGCCCCCCCCCTGGCTCATGCCTCGTATACGCTGTCCGCGACGAAGACGCCTGTACTGCGCATGCGCGCCGCTAGCCTTGTCTGCAGAGTTCCGGATCTCGTAGTGGACTGAGGAGAGCGTCGTGGGACGGCGGAAACGATCTACGAAAACTCCCTCTTATTTTGCATATAAATTGCGGCACCTCAGATTACTCGTGAATTACGGTTTAAAAAAAGAAGCGCGTCGAAGTTTCTTCAAAGGGCAAACCAATTCTCGCTCGGGCCACGCGTCGTCGAACCCTTCCGGTTAGAAAGATTTGCAACCATAATCTGGCCGCTCAAGCGCTCGATATGCATGAATTCGGTTCGGTGGGTAGAGAACGGAGAGGTCTGCAGGTGTATCGCAATATCCGATTCACATCCGCCGGTAAAATCAGGAAGACATAAATAGATAAAGATAGTAAAAGGAAGACTGTTGGGGTCTTCTTGGAGATTCTCCTGATTGACTGGAGACAGGAAAATAAATAAATTGACACGTCGTGAAAAAAAAATCCCATTTAAGAGATTTTTACATCACTGTTTCACTGTTTGAATCGGCGTTATAACGGAAGTATGCATTTAAATTCGAATTCAGAAAGCAGTAAAAAAAAGAAAAGAAGATAACCGGGCGGAAATAATACCGAAGGGACGATATTGCCAGCAACGCCCTCGATCGTTTCCGCTGCCATTACCCAATGTTTTCCGCAAATTTCCTTCCCAGTCAGTTTTGGCCCTATTTCCTCTAAAAAAAGGAAAACTACATATGAGTTTGGCTGTAGTAAGTTACAGCTCAGGAAGGTAGGGCGAGGGAAAGCGAAGGCTGGAAAGGAAGAAGCAGACGGAACGCTGGAGAGGAAAAGGGAAACATCCTCCTCTCTCCGGCGTTCCGTCTGCCTCCTCCTCCCCGGCCTTCCCCTCGCCCTACCTTCTCTGAGCTGCAACGGACTATAGTTTCGTCAACATTTAAGCTCATGCGTGAGCCGTAGTTCTCAAACCCATGAAATGAAGTTATTTTGAGTGCGGGTTGGAAAAGTTTCTTTCTTTTTTTGTCACAGTATTTCCAGGAAGACACTCCCGGTGTAAAGTGTACAGAATGGCATTGCTGGTCGTGTCTACCTTTCACAATACTATAACAGAGACGAGGCTATAGATTACAGGAACCTTGGTTGCACCCAAACACAAAGCGTCGTGACAACCGGGCCTTTTACGGCGCGTGCTTGGCTCGTGCGCCCGAAGATTAACCCAGATAATTCTCAGAAAGGAAACATATTAGCGTTTTATGTCGCGATACAGCCAAACATATGCGGCGACGCCCAGACATTTGATGAGGACGGCGACGCGCTGGGCTTGAGTCGTCTGACCCTATATACTGTTCAGGACGGCATGGAACGACGCCATGCATGGAGGGCGTCCGCTTCCCTTCGCTGCGAAACGGTAAGTGAAACGAGTTAAGGTGAAGATGGTCAGGGACCAGCCAGGGTATCGGTCACAAACCGTCCGGTCTTTCTCACCGGTGCCATAAGAGGAACAGTGCAGGATGAAGACACCCCCAAATTGCCAGAGTTGTACAATCAGAAACGTACATCGGACGGCCTGCGGAAGCTCACATCGGCTCGCTGGCTGATTCGCCTGAACTTTGACCGAACCTCCGGGACTCGCGCAGCGGTTTTCGCGATGATGAAGACTCAGTGTCGTTCTTGTCTTACGTGGTTATATTGCGTAAACACCATCACTATCCACGGTACAGCGGGCTTCCACGGGCTTTTGCAGTTGGGCGGCGACGGGGCAAACGTGAGGCAAAGGTTCGCGTACGCGCAAAGAAATAGCGTCGTCGCCACTGCACATGCGCTGAGCCCGTAACTCGTTTCGGGTTGGCGCATGGTGACGGCGTCATTTCTTTGCGCATGCAAAGCTTAATTTTGCATGCGCTAGTCTCATACTCACTTATAGAAAGTTTTAGCGTAGCGCTGAACAGAGAGGCACTGCTACAGCGTCAGCTCGCGCTTCATCTACGAGGCATTCTCTTCACTGCGCACCGTAGGACCATGTCATGGCCGCGGTAGTTAGCGGTACCCCTGCTAAAACTTTCTAATAAAGATGGCTACTACCGCCACCCGCAGCCCAACCGGTTCAAACGGAAAACAACAACTCCCCCGAACGAAAAAAAACACACACAAAAAAACAGACCTTTTCGGAGGCACATGGCCCATCCTTTGAGCTGCGACCAGGACATCTTGCGAGGATCCCTCATGGCAAGGACGGCACCCCAAAGCCAACGAAACAGCACTCCACCGACACTTGGAGCTGTGGTAACGCAGTCCGCACACCAAACAACGTCGGGAGACGGGCGGCCAGGCTGTCTCGTCTCTGGGCTCCTCGGCTGAGCCCTGGGCGTCGACGGCTGGAGCGGAAGAGGCGAGGGCCTCCCCTACTCCAGATGCGGCGGCCACAGGAAACGGCGAGGAGGCGGAAACTGAACGAGTGCTCCTCGGGAGGGGGGCCGTCCCCTTCTTGGTCCCGGCATCCGCGCCGCCGGCGGCCGACCAACAAAACAGACACGCGCCCGGCGTGCCGCGCAGACGGACCCCAGCTTGCGTCCCCCTGTTTGGAGGTCCCCCACCCCCTCTTTCTGACATGGGATGGGGGGGATTCTGGGCCCCTTGCAGAGATCGAAAGATAAAGAAAAGGAAACACGATGCAGAGCTTGGGGGCCAAACCTTCGGAGAGAAAGCCGAGTCTGTTGTGTTTCAGACGCAAAAGCGAGTGGGCTTTTCCCAATGACCGTTCTTTGAACCCCTGGGGTACAAGTCTCTTGTTTACGACCTTGTGAGCGCGAGACCGCGGTGTGTATACACGTCGCTTTATATCTGCCGTAAACAGTGAAATCTAATAGATATTTCGGCGCATTGAATAACACCTAAAGTTTTAACAAGTCACTGTACTTCTTGGAGTGCGGCTGGTCCCCTCGATGAGACGATTGATTATTGTGCCTTCGCCAGGATAGATAGACAATTGCAGCGCTATGGCGCACCGACTGCGTGCCGCACATGCGTGCAAGCACGTGCAACGTGCGCGTGAACATAGCTTTGGCAAGCTTGTAATCGCACGGGCGTGCCTGCTCGAGCAGAGGCATGGCGGCGGCCAGTCCCATAGCTGCAATCGTGTATAGAAGGGGGCCGATATCCCACAGGGTAGAGCACGCGCAGTAAATTCAACGATGACATCCGTGTGAAATGTCGACAACGAAGAAAAAGATAGCGGGAGAAGGACACTTATAAAGGAACCTCCTCCTAGCTTCAGGGGCTTCTGTGCCCAGACGGTTCGTAGTCAAGTTCTTCCAACCAGCTCCGTGCTTTGTTTAAAGTTACCTCTTTCATCGCTTTTTTGTGGAGTGGTGAGAGTCACACCAAGGAAGACACTACGGAAATCATTTTCCAACTTGCCGGTTTGAGACCCATTGGAAGGAACATGCTTCCAATGAGCGCGCGTTCATTCAACGGGTGCATTCTATCGAGCAAAGTACCGTGCTCACACGAGGCAGCGATACCCATAACTGCCTAACCGATAATTTCTCAAAATTATGAATTTTAGTTTAGCATACTTTTCGCGGCCACGATATCAGCACTGGGTCGCGACGCCACTCTAAAGCCGGGTCACACTACTCATCCTCGAAACAAAAGACTGTCTGCAAACGCGAGTCATCTCAATATCCGTGGTTCGAATGCCGCGTGCCAAGTTGTCTCTTTGAACTCATTGCCATGCGGCATTCGAAGCACGGATCTCGCGGTGACTGGCGCCTACGACACTGCATGCAGACTGTCTTTTGTATGAAGTATAAGCAGTGTGACCCCGACTAAAGGCACGCTTTAAGCCGCACGTCTGAAGTAGTAAACAAAAAAAAATATATCTGCAAAAACGTTTATTTAAAAAAAATCAAATGCAGTACTGTGCACAATTTGCCGAATTTACCAAATGGTTCACTCGGCCTGTCACCGTTATATTGGTGCCCATCCATCCAGCTCAAATCCCTACATTCTGACGACACAAACAGAGAAACAATCAATACCATTGTAGAATTACCTAAAACTGCAATAACAAAAAAAGACACTTTTTTTTTACAAAATGTATATTTTGTTGTATGACACAGTCATCCCACTATAGTTGCATTCAAAGATGTTTATTGCCGCTGGGCACCTTCGAAAAAGAAACGCGGACTATGTTTTCCTTCTCTCTTCAGAAAATACTTATAAGGGCCAGGGAGATCAGTGGCCGAGCATATGAGGCTAGCGCACCCCAGCTCGGAGCACGTGGAGCGAAAGCCTTGCGCTGCAGAACCCAGGGATCCTGGGTTCAAACCCCATCCCTGCCCGTTTCGATCTGGATGAGCATCGTACCGGCGTGCGGTTGTGTATCACTACTGCGCGGTGCGCGTTAAAGACCCCAGGCTAGCGGTTGTACTGCACTGGCTAAATTTCTCATCTACAGCTGAGACACCAGACGCCAATGGGGCTGACTAACTTCCGGCTGTATAAACACGACACTATTATTTCTATAAGGGCCCTTGGGTAACTCTCCGCAAGCCTGTGCGTTTAACAGTGACGACCAAACCTTACGGTCAAACACGACTCACAGATCGGAGATGAGTCTTGCGCCATCGACTGACTTGCGCTTGGACACGGTCAACGTGTCAACGGATATGCGTATTGGGGATCGCGACAAATGAGCGCGTTAACGGAAATCGCCTGAAAGCTGGAACACACGCGAAAATACGAACCGAAGCAAGAAACGGAAATCGGAATATGGGAAAACAGTTTCACACCATCTTGTTTTAAAGCGACACTACGCGCGCGAATTTATTTTGCGGAAATTGCGAATACTTGTGTTAAACAAAGCAACTTTGCGACAATTTACGCGCAGGTTATGGTTTCAAACAGATCGTACATAAAACGAATTTCTTAAAATCCGATTTTTGTCAAATTTTTGGGTCAGTTTCTTGCGCCATGCCCTGATAACTCTAACGCAAGTGCGTGTCTTTGCAGCAGCTAGCCAGTTGAGTTTGAGCGTAGTACTTATAGCCTGGGCCAGGAAACCGTTTCTTTGTCATCAGGGAAAATCACCGTTCGTTGTTGGTGGTACTCGATGAGCAATGCAACGTTACGCTGCTAATTATGTGACAATATATTGTCACATTATATATTGTGACAAGATATTGTCACAACTGCAGAGCAGCATGTGCTATTTTCACTCGAGACCCGTAGTCATTAATTCGCGGTTATATGTCGCGATGAAGAAACTGGACTCCTTTAGAGACCGGTTACTTTCTTACAAATGGGGGAATGCGAGGCGTAGCATGACAACCACAATAAAAAGTATAAGTAAATATGCCCCCGAAAATTCGCACTTCAATCATACAACGACGGACATATTATTAGCCCCCCCCCAAAAAAAAAAAATACGAAATCGGAACAAAGAGTAAACGTGTAATAGCAACAGTACTAATAATAAAAAATAATTAAATAATAACTCACGTCTAGTCTTCCGGACCATGCGGCGACACACGATTCCCAACACGTTGGCCGGCGAACAGAGCGCCCAGGCAGTGGCCGCCCACTCGTCGGCAACACTCCAAAACTGCCGCGCGATCGTGTCCAGCACGCCTCCACCTCCCCGGCGGTGTTCCGGACTACGCGACGACCACGAGCGAAGCGCGCGCCGCATCCAAGAACAGGCGGGCTGCATGAACGCCGCGAGGCGAGGCTCGAAAACAAGCGAGGAGCTCGAGAGAGAAGCTCGGCGCGTGCGTGCGTTTGTAAGAGCGCGCACGCGCGCCTGGGATCGTCGAAGCTCCTTCGGAGGCGCTGGAGACGCGGCCCTCTGAGTCACCGCGCGACTCAATTCGAGACGGTAGTTTTCCTTCATCCAAGTCCTCCGGAACTTTCTTCGGAGGAGCTGGGAGCAGAGTGATGCGCGGCGGCGCCCAACTCCACGGTCTCCTCCGTTTCCACTCTTGGGAGCCGGGGTTTTCCCGAGTCGTCGCTTCGAAGTTTGGTCGATAGTGAGAGCGGTGTCGCGAAGGGGAAACTCCGATGGGGACACCCCATGGCCTGTTTGGAAGCCGCCGCATTGAGTAGGATGCAAGACGGGGGGAATACTGGACGGGTAAAGAGTATATAGTGGGGGTCTGTCTGCGTATTCGCTGACAAAAAGTATATGTGTAATACAGAGGGGGAATCGTAGCTGAATTCGTCTGCGGGAGCGACGAGGAGGTTTCCAGATCTAGCGCTTGTTTGGAAAACTTCTGGGTACGCGTTGGCGTAGGTGTGATTTACTAGCAAGTCATCCGTAAAATGTATGGACGTGGTTCAGGAGAGGAATAATGGTAAGTGTTTTCCAGGAAAGTGGGAGAAAATCTATAAACAGATATGAAACTGCAAACAAAGCATACAGTAAAAAAAAAAAACAAGAAAAAAAAACGCGACAATAATTTTTTGAGGTTGATAGAAACATTGATGCCGAGGGGGTTGTGAGTCGCCATGATGGATTTATACAAAAACCTCAAATTAAGGACAGTTGAAATCCATAATAATAATAATAATTATTATTATTTTTGCGAACCAGCACGAGTTACCAAGTTGGCAGCCACTGAAGCGATAACAAAACTAGCTAGGGAAGGGAACATTTTGCTTTCTTGCCGAAATGAGAATTTCAAAGGCCTTCAGTTTTAAATGGTGACTTATAATAGTTTGTAGCAGTTTCCTAACCATTCGACATAAACGTTAATAGTTTTTTTTCTTAGTTTAGGTTCCTCTCAGTTTGCCTTACTAGTCCGAAAGTATATATATATATATATATATATATATATATATATATATATATATATATATATATATATATATATATATATATATATATATATAAAAAGCTTCGAGAATTAGTATTTTTAGATTGTTCCAATATACAAAAGCCATGATATATACACCTAACTAGCCTATGGTAACAACTTGGATTGTTTCCGGAATTTCGGAAGTTGGAATTGATTTCCAGAATGGCAATAACATTGACACAAATTTCAATGGCGAAGTGTGTAGTTCCCATTATTCTCGGTGAAAAGCTCACTTGGGGCGCTTCTGTTTTTCTCACTATGGGCACGGTAGAGCACGTGCTACCCACGCGGTTATGTGTTAATTATCAAAGTGCATAGAAGCTGGGCATTGCACGTGCTTGCACCAGCAGAGGAAGTTGAAGTATTCTCACTCTGAGTTGTGAAAAAATTCCACCAGGTGGCGATCCCCAAACTTCTCGCTGCGAATATATGTTTTCTTGTCGAATGTGCACAAAAGTCAGATGCCATCTCACCTCCTCGTATTATATATCTAGCTGGCAGGTCGCCAAGCCTCGCAACTTGGGATGCGCAGGAAGCCACCCCTCTTTCCGGAACGTGCTGTGCGTCAACCTTTTTTTTTTCTCGTGACCTTCAGAAATGGAGACGTAGACGACATTCACTCCGGTGAAAAACAAACAAGAAAAGAACAAGAAAATGTGGTATTAAATAACACAATGAGTCAATATACCTCGCGTGTGCGGTAGCATTACCACGAAGACCACCACGACGAAGAAACGCAAATATACAATTTCGTAAGAAAAGAAAAAGAAAAACTATAGATATTTGTATAGCATCTGACGTTTAGAGTAAGAACAACGTCGTCGGTAAAATAACAAGGCTAATTAATCAACAGTTATGGTAGGCCCCTGTACAATTAGTGAACGAAGACGCGAATAAGAACAAGAGAACGCCAATGGACGAGCAATAACGCGCATACAATGAAACGTTTAAATTCCGCGCGTACCTCGGAGTTTCTGCCAGTCTACATACTACAGGCTAGTGCACGAAAGGACCGCAGATATACTTTAGTACGGCACTGATCAAATTGTCACTCCACAACGGTTACATCATACGCAAGCTTAAAGAAGAAAAAATACACCATCTTCCCGAGGGGAACCATGGGGTGATGCGGAGCATCGCGGATCGTTCTTAACGGTGTTATGAACGGTGTTAGTAACGTTGTTAGTAACGTTGTTAACTTGGGTTCCGCCGCTCGCTTCGTACGTTTACGTTGAACTTCACGGTCCCGAACCTCAGGTTCTGCTGCTCGACGTTCTCGAACCGCCGCTGCTTCACGTTGTCGTAGTTCAGCATCCGCCGCTCGACGTTGACGAATGGACGCCGCTTCTCGTTGCCGTAGTTCAGGGTCTGCCGCTCGCTTCAAGCGTTTGCGCTCAGCGTCGTGTGCCCTTCGCTGCGCAGCTTTGTCTTCAGTGGACGTAGCGTTGCTGTTAGTTTGTGGGGTGGTGCTGACGCTTGCTTGCGCCAACCCACTAACTGACGGGACTGTTGCTTCCATCACACTTCATCGGAAGAACGGAGTGAAGTGGAGTCAACAGCGCTGAACTGAACGCGCGCAGCGCGCTACCGCTGCTTATATTCACACTTGAAGGAGAGGAGACTAGAGGAGGAGAGTTGCGCATGCGCGCGCGGTGTGAGTAGAAGCGAACGCACGCGAACTGCACGCAGCTGGTAGAGAGAGAGAGCGGAGAGAGTAACGCGCAGCTGTTGGAGAGAGGGAAGGAGGAGAGTTGCGCATGCGTAGTGTGAGTGCGGACTACGACGCCGACGCCGACGCCGCGGGACATAGACCCGAGCAAGAGATGCTCCGCATCTAAAAAGCTTCCGACTCGCACATTATTGCGATAAAATTCGTAATTTTATTTAATGGCTTCGAAAGACGCGGTGAGTACGAGTGAATCCCACCGAGACTTCTGCCGAGACACAACACACGAAGGCTAGAAACGAAAGCGCTTAGCCTTCGAAGTTAATTCCGCAGCATGCGCTAGTGTGCAGCACAAACATTTTCCTATTTGCTTCGACTTGGAACCTCTAGCCCTCGCGTTGCTATAGGTTGAAGTCATCAAAGTTCCTGTCTTCATCGCAGCGCGCTTAATCGTCGGATCTCACGGTCCATAAAAGAGCGTTTTCTCGGCTCTAATTACTATCAGTGTAACGCATGGCGTAAACAGCGGTCAAATTAAAATCCCAATTCATGCTAAAACCAGGAGCTATTACTAAACGCTTGGCTTCGTGTTAGTTGTCATTCCTTTTTAAATTGTACAGTCAGAGCCGATGACATGCTTTAATGACTACACGCATAGCCATTAAGGAAACGTCGACAAGTATATTTTTCAAGAAGCGAAAGTATGCAAGCGAGCTGGATAGGAAACGTCACAATCTAAACCCTCGAAGAAATAGAATACGGGACAAGACGACACAAACATTTAGACGGCGAGAAGTAGTCGCACGAGGAACACACACTCTCACAAAGGGACGCCGAGGACGAAAATGTTTGGAAGCGTTAACCAACTGCGCGTGCTCAGTCCGCTCGAGTTCTGGTTCGGGCGCGTGCGGGCGGGTCGAGAGATAAGTGCTCGGGGGCCTTTGAACTTTCCTATTTGCTTTGGCCGGTTAAAGGCTCATGCCAAGCGAGCGAGGGTCCCCCCAAACGAGGGGCGGGGAGACCTCCCGGTCCCCCTGGGTCCCCCTATGACGGCGCCGTTCCCCCATTTGCCCTCCCAACGCACTCACCGGAAGTGGCACTCGCGCCTTAATCCGAGGCACGTGGACGGCTTCTCTAACCTCCCCCACCCTGCGCTCCTCACGCAGAAACAAACAAAAACAGAAAAGAAAGGGCCGCCCGCAACATGGTCGCCTGCAAACGGGAGAGGAAAAGAGCGATTCTGGTCGAGATAACCTTTGCGGCGCCTCCTGAACTATCCGGGGGATGGAAATGACACGGAGAAGAGAAACAAGCGATTGGTCGCTTTCTTTGTCCTCCAAGGATTCGTGTAGCATTATACAAAGACGATACAAGAAAGAACGTATTCTTTCATGGAAGGTGGTCTTTTGAGTCAAGCTGATCAATGACCTAAATGGAGCCTACCACTCGGCAAGCCAAGCGAACATTTTGACACTGATTTTGCCGTTTGTTTTTAGTTGAGATAAGAAAGGCGTCGGTATTGACTCTTAGAAAGTGCGATGGAAGTGAGTTTGCTCGTGCTCTTTTGAAATACAGACCCTCCACGGTCGCTTTAGTTTTCCCGCTTCTCTGATATCCAGCTCTCCTCGTAAGCGCAGCTCATTGGAGCGGTGTAACCTGCAGCCGCCAGCCAAGTCGCTGACCCACCAGTCCTGTTTTCAATCCGTGCCTCGCACTGGTTGGTCGGAGGTGACGTTGACCTGGAAATCCAACGCTGCGGCTTTGCTTTCTCCGCTCCGTTTCACCTTACGATGGACCGCAGCGGACGTTACGAGGTCTCCCAGCCTGTCCAATGCCGCGTGTCACGTGACTACGCGTCACGCGAGTCCCGGAGATCCCGCGACACCACTAAACGGAACATTCACACGAAAAAAAAGTCATAATAAAAAAAAAAGTAAGATTTTTTTGTTTTAAGAGAGATTAATTTGATTTATATCGGAATAATTTTATTTCACTCGCTGTAGCTAGATAAAAGTATTTTATTTTTCACTGATGAACAACGTGAAAGGTATGCGCAAAGCTCAACGTTCCAATTTGCTCAGAAGAGCACCGCTTTTTGCTCGTGTTCATCATGTTACAAGCTTTCTTGCCTCGTGATTATTTGATTGAGACACCAAACAAGTGCACATGCAAAGCATCAAACCAGAGACAAACTGCAGGTAAAAAGAAATATTTGGGGTATTATTTGTGAAGAAGAGGTTTAATTTATATCACCACATTTAGACTGGTATGATTCAAATCAACATTTAAATCATGATTTAATTCAGAATAAAAATCACCTTGATTTTTAATCTCAACCCTGCTCACATGGCATCGAATGGACCTAGTTGGTTTCACGTTAAAATGCGTTGCGTCGCGAGGATAAACGGAATTTAGGAGACGTTGCAGCAGCTCGCTACATTGGCTCCCGTGAGTTTCTTCTGTGTTTTGTCACCGCCCCATCTCGCTCTCGGCCTGATGCGCTGTCATCACACTTTATCTTTCTTGGGTGAGCAATCCTAATCGATCTAACCACAAAGAAAGCAAAACAAGAAAGGTAACATATATTCGAGACCATTATATCAATTATTTGCTTTCAGCTTCGGGGCTAAATGAACGCCGAAAGAACGTCATTTCCGATTTAATACTTCTCTGATCCGATGGAAAATCAGCTA